>JAOWAN010046925.1:4241-14266 GCA_028566635.1 Lobelia cardinalis
GGGGGGCGGGGTAGGGGGAGTGAAGGGGATGGGGTTGATAAACGAGTTCGATCAAACATATCGAGGTCAAACTCAAACTCGAGTTTTAATAAACAAGTCGAGTTCTTATTGAACATGAGTTCGATGTTCTTGGGTTGTTCAAACTCGGTTTGAAGATGTTCCCGAACAGTCAAATTTGAGCCGAGTTCGAATTGAATTAGAGTTTTTTATTTTTTTGATACACTAAAATTTAAGAAACATGAACAATTAGGTAAGTTAAAACTTAACTTTTCCCCTTACAAAATAGCAGCAAACTAGAACCGAATTCGAATGAGTTGCTGAGCTTTTGTCAAATAGAAATTATTGAGTTCGAGCTTAACTAGAGTTATATTTCGAACTCGCTCAAATCGAGCCGATTTTGAACTGTATGTTTATTTGCACATCCCTAGATGGAGAGATAGAATTTAATTTTAGTAGTAAATAAGGAAAAACCCCCGTGGTACAGCACCTACTTTTTTGGGGGGGGTTTAGCCTCCTTGTCATCCATTTCATTAAGTTCCATCCATTTTTCAGGACGAAATTGAAATTAAAACAAGTGCACACCTAGTAATAAGACCATTATACCCCTTAATAGAAAGAGTATTCAGCCTTCACCTTCTTCCAACGCATCGCTCTCCTCACTCAGACCTAAATCTTCATTAAACTGCTTTTTTTTTGGGCGAGGTTTCAATTTGTTGTCTGTGTTCAATGAACAAAACAGTTATCACGCAGAAGGAGAAAACAAGATTGTATCATCATCATCTTTTACCTAATTTATCAACAAGAAGTTGAGTGAGAAGGTATTATTCTCTTCCCCCCACATTTCCCTCTCCCTTTCTACCCATTTATTTGGATAATATCTAATTATTTAATGGATTTGTAGCATATACAAAATCCAAATTGATTGCAGATGATGATTATGCAATGATTTGGGGGGGTTTGAACTCTGAAGCTTTAGAGAGAGAGTTACCCCAGAATTCTTCTGTTTGGTAAGCAAGAAATTTGAGAATCAAGAGATTCATCATCTTCTTCTTCTTTTTCTATTTCTTGTTTGAGGATTACCCGGATAAAGTTTCTTGGAAACTGCACCTCCCCCTTCTTTCCTTGGAAATTCCTTCACCTCCTTCTTTCCTTCCAAACACAGTCAGTACCCCACCCACCGCCGTGAATCTTCAGGTTATTCCCTTTTTTAATTCCCTTCAATCTTTTTCTTTTTTCAAAATGTAGTGATGGGTTTCTGATCATTTCTATCCATTTTCATTGAAAACCAAATCGGTTCCCTCTCCATAGCCCAAGAGACCGAGCCCCTCCTGGACGGCTCCGATCAGATCTTGGTCCGATTGCCTTCGATTTGTTGTGGAGATTGAGGGTGGTGGCGGTGATGTGAGGGCCCACGGTTGAGATTCTGCCTGGGGTAAGATTGTGGTGGGGCACGATGGTGGTGGGAATGGTAGGAGGGAGACGGTGGTGGATTTGCTGTTGGAGAAAGGTGGATGCGTGAGAAGGGAAGAGAAACCCAGATTTCCTTTTGAAATTTGTAGTTTTTTTTTTCTGTTAAATTTTAAAGTGGGGCAATTTGGTTCTTATAATCTAAATCGTTAGAAAAAATGAATGAAACTTAACGAAATGAATGACAATGAGGCTAAACTTAAAAATAAAATAAAAAAGTTCGTGGGGCTCATCCCAAAACCCCATAACCACAGAGGGCTTTCCTTATTTAACCCTTATTTTTATGGACATAGATTTCGTAGAATATAGCATCAACATATTTCTTCTAGTTCTCTCTCTCTCTCTCTCTCTCTCTCTCTCTCTCTCTCTCTCTCTCTCTCTCTCTCTCTCTCTCTCTCTCTCTCTGTGTGCATGTGTTCTCTTGCTTATGCCATGAAATCTATCACTTACAGTCGTGCATAAATGTCGCTCTTGATTTCGTTTCCCCTGAAAATATTGGTGAGTGCATTCGTTTGACTGAGGAATTTCGATCTCTTCCGAAGAATCATGTAGGGAAAGAAGACAAGCTGGAGGTACGTTTCATTTTTAAATAGTTTAATCTCAATTTTTTCACTGTGCTTCTGCATTTTCCTACTGCTTGATTTATATATTTTGTTGGTAATTTTTTTTTTCTCATTTGTTGGGGGGGGGGGGGGTTGCCATTTTTGAGTCAGTGGGCATGCTGTGTTATCTTAATGTCTCTCAACTAGTGAGTGCAGGCGAATATCTTATGATTACTTGGTTAGTTGGTTCAGAATTTGGGCATGTATGTAGGCAGTGTTTTATGGTACTAGTTGATGATACCTTGTAAGACTGAGTTGCCATCTTTAACCCCTTGGCTTCTACTAGTTCACTCAATTTCTTCTTGTTAACTAAAAGAAGTCCGAAAACCATATCCCCCTGGCTAGGACATGAAAGCAGTCTTGGTCCCTATCATATTAATTTTCTTTGGAATTTTTTGGGTATTGCATTGGTGTTTAGGATTGGTATATTTTGTACATTGGCAGCGGATGTTGGGTTATTTATTGTTGGTATTTCGGTTTTGAAATGGATTTTGGATCACCTATGTTTTTCATTATGACTATAATTGAAGAAGCAACAATCATTTATAATGTTTGTTTACATCTTGAAGAAAACCGCAGTTTGATGGATGTTTTGGGGTTTCTAAAGGCAGGGTAGTGAAATGAAGCAAATCAAGTACTCCCTTTGTTCCGGGCAAAGAATCCACTATTACCTTTTCTGGATGTTCCAAATTAAGAGTCCACTTTCAAATATTGCGCTATAATAATGAGTTCTTTTCAAAATTTATTTTTCATGTTCAACAGATGATAGCTTTCTATCATATTGTAGAAAAAATATTTAAGTACAGCATAAGCTATAAAAAAGTTAAAAGGAGTAAAAGCACAAAATTACCAAGTCTGTATCGTAAGTCTGGGCTCATCAATATATTTCGGGCGTAATTGCTGTTGTTATTGATGCAATTTTTTTTTCCATAATAGAAGAAGGGAGGAAACGAAGCACTAGATAAGGAGGAGATTGCTGTAGATTGACTGCAAGTAGGGCTGTCACATGATTCAAGTCTTCTCACTCTAGGCTCCTTTGACCAAAGGCTCTTGAGGATATTATCCGAGCTTCAGCTCATGAGCAGGTCCTTTGTGTAGATGAATTCCAAGTTTGATCAGCAATCTTGGTACCATGTGATCTTGCATTTCTTCTCGCCCTCAAATTGTGTAGCTAGCTCTTTTTTGGCTCCACTCTCCTTGACATATCTAGAAATTTTGACACACAGGCACACTGTGTATACATATAAGGGTTTATTTGCCTGGTATTGCAAATTGATTAAAAGTTTACAAAAAAATTAATTGGTCTAGGAAAGTTGATTTAGTACCATTACTATAACTCCCCTTCCAGCCCTTAGCGGGCTCAGGTAAAAAATAGTTGAATATGCAGTTCTTGAGCTGGCAGGCTTACCTCAGTTTGATTCCACCCTAACTGCTAGCTAACATAAAACATTCCAATTCTTTATGATCTTGAATTCTAAGAATATGTGCAGGAATAGAAGTCATATTATATACGGTGTGCTGTACTCTGTCTTCCAGAGGCTAGGCTGTCATGCCTATAATTGGATGTGGCAAAAGAGGTTCCATTGGCGTGCTTCCGTTTAGATTGAACATACGAACCTGGAAATTATGAGCTTGTTGCAAAACGGATTTCATTTGAACATAAATAGTAAAAAAATATTGGTTCTGTTTTTCTATTTTTCTTTTTTGCTGTCATTTCAATTTTTGTTTCTGAATTTTCGAAGCATTAGAGCCAATCAATGAGGGTGTTAGTCACACTCTGCCTGGGGTTTATGAATGGCCGTGCTAGACCTTCTATATATATGGGAAAGCATATGATGACGGGTTAATCCAAGCCTGACTAAAGATCCAGTTTATTGTACATTTTGTTTCTCTTAGATATATTAGAAAGTCTGATTAGGTATTAGTTGTTATTTTGTTTTATAGAATGTCTTTCATCTTATTATTGTAGTGTCTAGGCTAGTTCATTTATTTGTCTCAGATTATTGGTATTATTTTATAAACACCTCGTGCCCTTTTGTGAGCTATCTCCCCCCCCCCCCAAATGAAAAGACCCAAATCAGCATTGAAACAGTGCTTTTCGCCTTTACCCCTAGATGTCCAGTCAACTGCTGCGCCTCTTGCCTGAATTGTCTTATGTGAAAGCCACTTCAGGATCTAGTGTACTATGCTTTGTAATAGGTTAAGAAGATGGCACTTTTTGCTTTAAATGATGCTGTGGACCAGCTGGAGAAGACATTGAATGTAAGTCGACTGTTTCCTTTTTTGCTGCTGCTCAATAGATGTGCTTTTCTTTTCACGATATAGTAAATGGAAATGTATTCTTTGAGTGACTGATCCCCTAATAACTATTAAGATATTCTTTTCTTTTGCTCTCCATTGGTGTCCTTTCCTACAGACCCATTGTGTCCTGTAACTTTCAGCATTTGTTTGAAATAGTATGCTAATTCATTGTTCAAAGAGTTGAATATTGCTTTTAACATTATCTTCTTGTGAAGGAGTTATCAACTTTGATCCCCATGAAATCTTTACTGGATTGTTACACTCTGTTTTTCTGTTACATGGACTTGGTTGTGGGCATCAGTGCAGGTGCTTGTAAACCTTTAGTTTTTGGATAAGGACTTGGCTTAAAGGGAAAAGTTATTCTGTTGTTTACTTTGTACTTCAAGTGATATATTTCTATTTAACCTTGATATGCATTGAAATTTAAAAAAAAAACTGGAAACATATGGGAGTACAGGAGTTAGAATAACCTTGTTTCAGACTCTGTTTGGGGAGATACCTTTTCTACATTCTTAAACTTCGTTTGGTGAGCTATGATGTGGCTTGGCTGGGATTAATGTGGAGAGCTCAGTCCTAACTTCTTATGCTTCCCTTGTGGGTTGTTTGGTGAAGCGGTATCCTTTCACTTTTCTCGGCCTTCCTTTAGGTGGGAACCCAGGGATTAGTAGTTTTTTGAATCCGGTCGTGGCTAAGGTCTCCAAACGATTAAACAGCTGGAACGCTGCCTACCTTTCTTTAGGATGGAGGGTTACATTCATTGAGTCGTGTCTGTCTAGTATTCAACTAGTTGTCTCTTTTAATACTACATGTGGGTGTGGCAGAGCATTTAATGGGTATAATGTGTCGCTGTCTTTGTGCTGAACTTGGAAGGGTTAAGGATCATTTATTCACTTCGGATATCATGCGTAGAACTAAAGAAGCAGGGGTTGGGGGGGGGGATCTTAGGATTGATCTTTAAGAAAATTTCTTGACGTTTTCCTTTGGAACCTCAATCTTTACAGTGTATTCCGAGCAAGTTTGGTGCTCTTAGGAACGATTGGGACGTTAATATTGGCTCTTCCATTAAATATGCTAGTTCGTTGAAATTCAGTTAGGGTTGTTTTCATCTATTCCAACCTCATTTTTAGTAGAGGGATGGTATTGAGGATAAGGTCCAGTTGTCGAAGGATATCTGGATTGGGAAGTTCCCTCTTAGAACTCCTTTCCCTCGTTTGTTATGGACTCGACCATCCATAACGCCGCTATTTCATCTTTTTTGATTGCGGAGGAAGGGATCGATGTTCTGGGGTTTTCATTTTATTTTGAATCTTAATGGTAGGGAATACCTTGATGTCACAAACTTGGTCATTTCTCATCTTTCACCCGTATGATCCTAACGATAATTTCGTAGGAACATCTGGATTGTTCTCGGTTGCCTTTCATGAAAATTCTCGCTCGTCCTCAATTTCAGGTCAATTTTCCCCTTTACAATTTCATCTCAAATTCAAGGCTCCTTTTGAATTCAAAAGTATTCACTTAGTTTGTGGCTCTCAACCGTTTTAATACCAATGATTGGCGTCAAGCCGTCAAAAAACGTAGAACAATTAAGGCTTTATCTCCAGATGTCCGTGTCATGTGCTGAGAGCGAAACTCATGATCATCTCTTTTTGCATTGTGTAGCTCGTCGGTTATGGAGCTCCTTGTTTGCAGTACGAGTTGAATATTGGATTACTCCCCTCATGATCCATGACTTGTCCAACCAGCTATTTCGGTTTTGGTTGTGGAAAGGATGCCAAGATTTTGTGGGGCTGGATTGATACTATTCGAGGATTTTCAGAGGGCGTGTGTTGCATTCTACATTCTTTGGGAGTGGATCTTGTTCCAAGCTTTGAGGCAAGGTTTGTCTCTTATAGATTTGGGTAGGTATTGGAAGTTTTACGGTTGGTTTCCGAGTTTCAAGTGGAAGGGAGGGGAGGGATTGAAATTTGTCAAATAGTGATCCCGAGTTTGGAAAGAAGTTCAAAAGAAATGTGGATACTTTCCCCTGTGTGCTATTGAGATTGGGAGGGTAGGGATTCAAATTTGTGAAATTGTACTCTTGAGTTTGTAAAAAAATTTGAATGAAATGTGGATACTTTCTCTTATGTGCTCGTGGGAATGGAAGGAAATGAAATATTCCAAGAGGAAATCGAAAAAGTTTCAAATAGAAAAACTTTCCATCCTCTCTAATCCTCCCACTTTTGGCCAGAAACAGAAATGAGGAAACTTTCAAACTTATCTTGCCTTTTCCTCGCGTTCCAACCATAAAAATCTTGAGAGCATGCGCACTATGGAATTGTACTTTTACATTCTCTCCATTTCCCTTCCTTTCCTCACTCTTTTAAACTCAAGCCGGCGGAGCCTTGTAGTTTATTTTTGTTTTGTTGCCTTTCCTTTTTCTAGTTTTTTTTTTTTTTCTTTTTGTATCTTGGTGTATACCTGGTTCGCCTTCTTGTGTTTCCTGTCTTTATCTAATATATTCTTTTTTCATCGAAAAAAGAAAAGGAATGAAATAGGTGACTTTATGTAAGAATTGTCAGTGGTACCTGAAATATTTTCAATTTCTGAAAATTTGACTTAAATGGGTATGTCCATTTAGAACTTGAAAATCCAAGACAGAATTCACACCCATTTCTCAGACTAGCAACAAGGGTACACGACACGTGTGCAAAATCAAAATGAAAATGTTTTACTTACTCAGGAGACGGGAGTTAGTGAATAAAACAGGGAAAGTGCGGGAGAAATTAAGGGCAAGTGGGGAGGAGTTAATCCTGGATGGTTGTAACAAGCGCAAAACCGTGGTACGGAAACAGTAGAAAGAACGTGGATAGGCACAGGGGTAAATTAGGAAATGTAAAACATTGTGAAGGCTTCGCCTTCGGAGTTTTGCGCCCTCCAGCTTTATTGTGTTGTAGATACCATGTTTGTTGGACATTGGTTGGGCTGCATTAGACCCTGGATAACTCAACATTGATGCTTATTTATTATATAATGTAGCAAGTGCAGATATTGTGGGCTATTAACATTTTATGCCAGCAATTTTTCTCAAGAATCTCCTTTTCCGTTAGGGGACATTCACTAGTACATTTTGCACTAGAGATACAGTATGCTAATGAAATCCCTCTTAAGTGTTTTAACTTCTGTATTTTGAGGGTTGAAATTAAAATGATATGGAAATTGTAAGCTAATATAAAACTCGTTTTCTTCCCATGGCACAACCTGAAACTGAAATAAAGGACTTGCTTAATGTGATAGAAACACTTTTTTTCATATCAGATCTAAGTAAATACTCTAATTGTAGAATGGGTCGCCCTTGATTTCAGGACAAAAGTATTTATTATTATGGCTAGTCTTCACTGCAAAATATACCGAGTGCCTAGGCGCTCCTAGCACGGAGCGCCGACAATGTACATAGAGTGTGTCCAAAATATACATAAAGTGTGTTCTAAATGTACATAACATATAATGCATATGTTATGTACATTATTTATACACTCTCTACATTCTGGACACACTCTATGTACATTATGGGCGCTCCGTGCTAGGAGCGCCTAGGCACTCGGTATAAAATCTGAGCCTTCACACCTAAACATATTCTAATTGCATTTTGCATGTTCTTCCTCAAAGGGCCTCTGAACTGTGACACTAGGATTTGTGGTTTAGAGCCTCTTTAATGTTTTGCTTCTTGTGTGGTCAGTTTGAATAGGTTCAGTTCATTGTAGCAACATGCTTTATTTGGGGGTCCGTTAAGTAGTAAAACTTTCAGTTTGAAATGCTTATGGAATTATTTCCCAAAACTCATGCGAGATCATTTACTACTGAGCATAAGTGTTGGTTTGCTGTGTCCTAATTTAATTGCAAATGCACCTTATTTGAATTGTTAGGTCTTACAGTACGAAGACAAGTTCAGACATCAGTTGCTGAAACATCCAACAACCATGTGAAGACATAACATGGATGCCCTTGATTGTTATTTTTTGATGTTTCCTTGGAGTGTAATATGTTATGCAGCCAACTGGATGATCTTGCTCGGCCATTTGTGGGCATATTTTTGATATTCTACAGGTGGAAACTTTGAAGAACTGCATGGTTACTTGTTGTGTGCAGTGTTCTTGTACATAAAATGAGGTGGACGGATCAGTAAATGATTTGGATGTAAATTTACTGATCATTGGCTACTCAGATTAAAACCTTAGTGCTATGAAATGGAAGAATACTTTAAATCTTGGTGCAAAACGTTTTGTAATGACAATTTCAGACTAGTAGGGAAAAAAATTGTGATGGTCATTGGCAAAGTTGGTACAAAATGTCATATTTACACTTTTTCCTGTTTTTAGAAGAAAAATTGTTGTATCATTCTTTCAATTTCCATGTGTTACTCAAAAATGTTGTAGCATTGTTAGCATGTTGCTTGCTGTTAATTTCTACCCTTTTCTTGGATTTTGTTGCCTTAATTTGATTTGACATTAAATTTTGTGGACTCTGTTGCTAAGGAAATTACATCCATAAAAATAGAACAATTGTGATTTTGTGCACTTCTCTTTTTATCTTTTTCATGATTTTGAGATTGCTCTTACATTTATTCTAGTTTAATATATAATTCAATCAGAAAATAAGAGGAAGTGGGAATATATGAATGTTAGAAATTAAGAGTGCGTTTGGATAGTTGATTTTTAGCATAGTTTTTTTTTTTTTTTTTGGTTTTGTTTTGGATAAAATCTAAATTGCTTATTTGCCTTTAAAATTTAAATAATTATATGATAATGATGGAGAGAGAAAAAAAGTGTAATAGTTGTAATTTGATGTGACATACAAGTGAGTATAAGAATATATAAAAAGAGTAGGTATGAAAGGAAAAACGGTATTTTTGAAACTAACATAATGAATATTGTTTTTATCATTTTTCAAACTTAGTGAAAAAAAATATGCTTAGTGAACACAATATAAAGCTTTTTGGCAACATAGCAGAAAACTCTCTTTGAATTATGTTTAAAATAGGACTTCACTTCGCACATACTTCAAAATAAGTGTTGCACTCGTATCAAATATTAATGTTTCTTGGATATATATAAAACCTTATTTCCTTATTCGAATAAGAATATTTAATTTTTATACTTGGATACGTTTTGATTATTTAATTGATACTCCACAATATTTAACTTTTTTTAAAAAAAAAGTTGAGATTGCAGCCAGGGTGGAGAGCTAACGAATAGGCCCAGGACTATTAACCCTTAGGTCACTCCCGCTTGTAATATAGTCAATTCCATCTTGCGGGGAATCGAACTCTGCACACTACCGCGCTGAGCCCTATCCACCCTCCTCTTTGCCACTGTAATATATGCCCTGGTGTGTTTGGATGAATAGTTTTTTATTTGATTTTTGAGTTTTTGTAATAATTAAAGTAAAAAGTAAGAGAGATAGATAGAAAACTTGTGGGACCAATGAGAAAGAAAAATCAAAAACTCAAAAACATGGGTAAAAAATGTTCAAGTGAACACACCCTTAATTTTTACACTTGAATGGACTCGTTTGATAGGGGGTACAGGATAGTATTAAGAGGGATAAGTATTATTAATAATTTTATTCGGTGTTTGGTAGCCATTTGGGACGATTATTAATTAATACCACTAAATCAGG
>JAOWAN010046973.1:0-14262 GCA_028566635.1 Lobelia cardinalis
ATATTTTTTATTTATAAATATAGATTAAATAAATTTATAATTCGTACCTTAATTAAATATATCTTAATTAATGAATTAAACCTTAATTAAATCATATGTTAACTAATTAAATTACCTTAATTATCCTAATTACCTTAATTAAATTATTTTAATTATCTTAATTACTTTAATTACCCTATTGTATTGGGAGGGTGGCGCCCTTAATAGACTAAAAATATATAGGCCAATAAAATCGACACGCGTGGGGGCGGCAGATTTGGGGACTGACCGACCCAGTGAAAGACATACGCGCACGCCCCTACCCTGATTTTCCTTACCTTTTTCTAATTTTATTTTAAATAATTTTAAAGGGAGCGTGGAAAGGGATCCCCTGATTTTCCTATTTATATAATATTTCGGGGCTACGCAATTTCGATCAATTGATTTTCGACTTCCTTGATCGAACATGTAAAAGAGGTGAACTCGGTTCTACTACTTTGAGGCTATATCTCAAGGTGGACAAAATAAGGATCGACACGAAAGATGTTGAAATGCACGAGAGTACTCCGACGAACGGCAAGCTTGAGTTTGAACATGGTCTATTTCATTGTTTATCGAGTCCCACAGACAGATAAAAAAATTTCATATAATTTTTATTTTTAAAAATGATCAAATTTTGGTGATGCTGTGAACGTAGAGACTAGAGGGAAATAAATGTAAGATTTGGATTAACAGATGTAATTAGGTTGGAGGAAAAATGAAATGTGTATTTAAAGTATGATATTTAAAAGTCCTAAAAAAAAAAAAACAAGAATAGTAAAAACTAAAATTTAAGCAAAGTATAGTGGACTGGATATGAAAAAGGGATTAAACCAAAAGTTGAGTTACATTGTCGGTGAAAAATAGTTTTTGAGTTACGTTTGGGGCCCAAAGCTTGGCCCATATTTCGTAAATTTCTACAGCATACTGATCCTTCGATCATTTGGGCTTCGGCCCATTAGTTTTTGGTTATTTTCTCTTTTAAAAGGAAAAATCACAAAAAATTAAAGGAAAATGAAATACTTGGAAGTAAACAAACCATCTTGTCTTGAATATCCATTTTGATTGGGGGGGGGGGGGGTTGGTTTAGAGTCAAAGTCTACTAAATGATTGGTCTAACTTAAAACCGCGTGGCAGTTAGTCATTTGTCGTCACATATATAGTACTAGAGAGAGCTGGAAAAGGACTTTGATTTTTGCGGCCTAATATTAAAAAAAGTAGAAAGCCATGTTCATTTGCTTTCTAACTATTACGACCCAGACAGACAGACAGACACCAACCGTGGACTGAGTGTTTGTACGTACTTATGGTACCACATGAATTGGTGCATGCGTGCGTGCTTAGATTTCTTTTTCTTTTTTCTTTCTTTTTAGATCATATTTATTTTTGTGCAGCTCAATTTTACTAGTACTTGAATGAGAGAGAGAGAGAGAGAGAGAGAGAGAGAGAGAGAGAGAGAGAGAGAGAGAGAGAGAGAGAGAGAGAGAGAGAGAGAAGTAATAAATAAATCAACACTGTGACATGTAATTAAAGCATGTTTACTTCATCAATTAATCAACTAATACAAAAACTTGACATATGTTTGTTATTATTATTTTGGATTTTGATGCAGCAAAACCAGTTGTCGGTCGAAATGTACGAAATCTGGATTGATTGATAGTAAGCTGGCTATGGAAATCCACGGGTAGCTAGGAAAGATCTCCGTGCAATTCTCTCACCTGAAATAAGGAAATAAGCTTAATTTCTTGACGTGGAAATTAACAAAAGAAAATTTGTGGAGAGATTTCTAGATAGAAAGTATTACGCACCGTGTGTACCTGGAATTTTTATTGAATGAGATAGGTCGTGGAAAGAAAATTCTCTGTCTTGTCAGTTCTGTTTTACGGCAGGTCTGAAATTATTGTAATCGATCCACGCGCTGCCGTCGTAGATATGCCTATCGAATGGACGAGATCCTTCAATTCTAGCAGGTATAATATCGGGAGGAGGTTTCCCGCTTCCGTATCTCGATCGCTGAAGAGCTTAATTGGATCTTCAAATTAATTAATATCATCCCATTTATTTTCCGCGAGGAAAATTGAACACCAGACACCCAAAGTACATACATCATTACAACTTCAAATTTTTTACATACGACCACAAAAAATTAAAGTACATATATATATTACAACTTCAAACTTGTACATAGGACCACAAAACTTGAAGGGAACCAAAAACATTTTGATAAATAACATTAAGCTAGGGCGGGCGGGCTGCTATACATATATGTCCATGATCATAGCTAGCCCTTAACGTCGTATCAACGCGCGCTTAACTTCCATTATTACAAATTAAATAATATTATTAATAATAATTAAGTTTAAAAAAAAAAAAAATTTATTGATTGAGAGAGAGAGAGAGAGAGAGAGAGAGAGAGAGAGAGAGAGAGAGAGAGAGAGAGTATTTATCACGAGGAACATAAAAACCATACGACACCGAACCTTCTTCTAGGACTCGTGCTTATCTTCATCAGACTCAGAGTGATACTGCTGCTGTTGCGGTGGTTGCATAACCATTGCTCGACGCTGCGCTATGGTTGCAGCAGCCGCCACCCGTGCATTGTGCCTTGCGGCTAATCTTGTCGCTGCTTCCTGTTGCACAAAAAATAATTTTAACTTTAAAAAAAATATTAGACCGACATCCTCATCAATTAAAACCCTATATAGAGGGAATTTTTTTTTTTTTTTTTTTTTTTCCGTTTACGAAAACAGAACACACACACACACACATGTATACGAGTAGGTAAGGTTCACTAACGCGGCGCTCGCTCCTGCGGATGATTAGGGTTGCAATCCAGCACAGAATGTAGATCGGCATCAAGAAGGCCATGACCCGCAGGAAAAATATCTGTTCATCGGCGATGGCCTAAAGTGTTAGTGTTAGTAGAGCATCCAAATTACACTAACGGAAGTTAGATAGAATATTGTAAAGAGCTAGCATAGTGTAATACTTAAAATCAAACAAGAGGATTAATTAGGGGGTTGGTTAGGTTTCGAAAAATCCTCACACTTGTATTCTTTGCTAATTTAGTCCCTCCTCTTACGTAAAGTACAATCTGCCCTCCCAATATCATAAGTTCTCCAAAAAGTACAATGATGACCTCCTTGTATGAAAATTTAAGCTAGTAGCACAAAGATTGGGTCTATTCATATGGTACGTTATGTGGTTAACGGTGAGTCTGGCCCTTTAGTTTATGTAGTTAGGGCCATCAACGGTCAACAATCCGCATATCATTTAATGGATATCCATCGAGGAAGAGTTTTTGAGCTTAAAATTGCTATATTTTTTTTTATCAAAAAAAATTATACAATCTACGTACAAATTAATTTGTGTTGTCAAGCAACACTGAATACGAGTTAATACCATACGCTTAATTTAAAGTAGTTATCTGATCAACTTACCGACAATATGTTGCCAAAGCTGTGATCGTCCTCATCGATCTGGCTAAATGCGTGCTTCATCATCATGAAAGCGCCCGACTGCATGGTTTTAGAAGATTAGATAATTAGTAATTAATTTTCATTTTGTCCGATGTGCAAGATTTGCCCTGAGCAAGTAATGAAAAACGATATTTTAGTTCCTGTAACATTTTCTATCATGAACTAGTTTAGCACGACTAATTACGAGGCAGGCATGAATAAGATTTAACTACGTACCAGGAGAACGACAGATCGAACAAGTGCAATTTTGATTCCCGCAGCGGTTCCGCACTCGTCATAATGATCCACAACTAGCATCCTTTCAGCTTCCTCAATGGTGAGAATCCGAGTAAAGTTAGGGCTTCCGACGTTAGCATTGTTCTCATTCGGACTTTCACTGCATACACAACGTTAGCCAAAAGTCTACAAATTTTATATGGAGTGCCTAGGCACTCCTACCAAAGAGTGCCCGTAATACACATAGCAGTTATAAAAAATGCACATAACATAATTTATGTGCATTATGTATTTAATATGTGCATTATTTATAATTGCTATGTGCATTATGGGCACTCCATATAATTCTCAAAAAGTCTAAGCATGAACTTATTAATTACTTTTTCTTCGTTTCATAACCAGCGTCACAATTTACTAACACAAATTGCAATATAGGCCCGGCCCAAGGTTTACATTGATTAACGAGTTGAGTCCCCAACTTCAAAATTTAGGGATATAGGCCCCATCATGCATGGTTCCATTTTTTGGGAACCAGAGCCCTAAGCCAATGTTCACTAGGTTTTGGCGTTAAAAATGAACGGAGGGAGGGCTCTTATGCAAATAATTCATTCTTAAAGGCTAGCTATTGAACAAAAATAAAGATTAATTAACATAGATTAGCTTAATAAATAAAATTAAGAAATAAAATCAATTATATTCATTTAATTTTATTGTATAATTAATTAATACACCACAATAATGAAAATATTCTCATAACTGGAGTATAAAAGAGTCATAATCAAAGCACCACCATATATAGAATTAAATGTTATCATATCTAATTAGTCACCGCGCGCCATAATTGTAAAATGCTGCTAGTATTTGCCCATTTAATTAATGATGATTAGTTACAAACAAATTAATTGTAACACTCATTAATTAATTAGGAAACGGAGAAATTAATTAGACTTACTGATCAATTTGGATCACTGTTTGGTCCTGATGGACGGTGTAGCCAGCTTGGTAATGCTGCATGCGCGCAAACAATCAAAATGGAGAAATTAAAACATTCACAAAACTCATGCATGTAGTACTTATAATTAATTAAGAGATTTTCTCAAAACAATTAATGTTAAACTTTAAACATTACCCCCCCCCCCCCAAAAAAAAAAGAGAGAAAAAATCTCTACCTGATGGCAGATCTCGCAAATTGTATCCTTCTTTTCGTTGCACCATTGTTGAATGCATCTTCTGTGTGCTAGCTGCAGGATAATGATATATATATATATATATATATATACACCAATATAATCAATTAATTAATGCATTATTATATCCTTATAATATATATTAATGTACACTACTAGCTAGCTAGACTTTCTCATTAGATATATAGACGGGTGCTTCTTTTTTAATTATTAAATGTATTATTTCAAAAATCAGAAGAATATGAAAAGAATTTTTTTTTAAAAAAATTAGATAATTAGGCGCGGAAAATGTTTTTAAAATATATATGGAAAGAATTGAGTGAAATATTTAAATATATAATTTAAAATAATAATTTTTTAGAAAAAAAAATATATATTGCCCACTGGTATAAAAAGGAATTTAAAATATATTATGATGGATTTTTTCTAAGAAAAATTGAAACCGATCATTTTAAGGAAGTATATATATGGTGTTATATATTATGTCTAACGTACCCTGAGGCTGCCATTGCATGCACAGGGTGCCTCCATGTTGCTGGCATGGTCATCCTCATGGCAAATGCGACATTCCACCTTCCTTCCACGTCCAACTCCATTTCCATGATCATCTTCTCCTTCTTCTTCTTCTTCTTCTTCTTCTTCTTCATCTGAGGAGGAGAACGAGAACCCTTCGTTTCCCCATTCATTGTTAATGTTATTCGCAGCAGCGGTGGATCGAGTACTGCTAGCAGCTGCATGTCTGTAACAAGTACTTGTTCCTTCGCCGAAAGGCCTGATGATCATAGTTTGCGTCGGCTCCTTCATAATCGCCTTCATCAAGCGGCTGGCACGGCTTCCCACATTATCACTCATGTTTCGTCCTAGATAAAAGAAAGTTGATCAAAAATCATCAATCAAAAGAAACAAGAAGATCGATTAATGCACCTAGCTAAAAGAATATACTTTCAAAAAAATACAATGAAACTCATTATCTTCTTCCTAAAGAAAGATTTATGAGAATCCGCAAACAACGTTCGGCCCTCTTTGAAATCCAGAAATGTAATCGCAAAAATCTACTAAACGTATGAATTTAAGAAACTGCGAAATAAACGAGGCAAGAAGTACACTTCACTAGTATTCAATATAGGCTCGAATAATTAAAAAACTAGCTAGCTAGCTTGATCGATCAATATTTCGAACCAAAAAAAAAAAGGAAATTGCGGCAAGCTAGAAGAAGAAGAAAGAAAATTGATCGATCGATATTTCCTCTCACCTAAACTGAGGAAGAAGAAGGAGGAGGAGGAGGAATTGTGGTGGGGTGAAGTACTGAAAGGAGTGAAGAGAGGAGGGTTTATAAAGAGGAAAGGGAAGGTGGTGAGGTGTTAGTAGGAAGAGGTACGTCCAAAACTGCATGCAACAGTTGTCTACCTTCATGCAAGTGAAAACGGACGACGCGTAACACTCAAGTTTTTTCCCCTCTCTCTCTCTCTCTCTCTCTCTCTCTCTCTCCTCTTATTTTCTGGTTTCTTTGGCACGTAAGAAGTTGTTTCAAATCAAAATTCTTCCCCTCAAGTACAAAGATTTTAACTTTTATCCCCACTTTCCTGTTAATTACCAAAATTGTTCGTAAATGAAGAATAATCGGAGTTTAACCGTTTACATACCAACAAAATTGAAGAAAAATTAATGGGATTTAAGAGGTTTGCATGCACGCCATTTGGAGACACTAAAATGAAACAAAAAAGCATTGTATTAATTAGATAATAAAAAATTAAGAATATCAAACCTTCTTTTTTCCTTGTTGTTTTGCTTTGAGGATGCAAAAAGATTCAAAAAGATTGCGTAAGAGTTTTTCAGGATAGAAAGGGATTACGTGAGAGAGTTAAATGAGAACTAAACATCAAATGTAAGCAAAGTGCAAATCTCGTTTGTTTACTCTCTCTCTCTCTCTCTCTCTCTCTCTCTCTCTCTCTCTCTCTCTCTCTCTCTCTCTACATGATCATATTTTGTCACTACGTACTACTTTCGAGTTTTGTTTGCTTGTTATAGCTTGTGGTTTTCCCGTTCCATTCGGTTAAAGCTTGTCCTGTTTAGGTACTAATATGCCCCTGGTATTGAAGGATTTCACTACATTGTATCTTCCTCTTTTTTTAATTTTATTTTTTCCTTTTTTAATTTTTTTTTTTTTTTTTTCCCCCCCCCCCCACTTTTATTTTAAAAAAAAAAAAATGGGATCTGAAGAAGGAAAAAGGAGAAGGAACTAATTCTCTATTTTGTTCTTAAAAATTAGTCAAATGTTAATTTTAACGATCATAATTAACGGCTGGGCCAATTATGATCGAATTTTGATAAATTTGGCCTTTTGTATTGATTTCTAAATATAAGGGACTATCCAAAAATTCAAAAAAAAATTAGTAACCATTTATGAAGTTGTTCCTTTTAAAAATGTTATAAAGGAAAATAAATAAATGCTTAAATAATAAAAGATTATAGATTGGTTTCTTTGCCAACTTTTTTCTCTCTCTTCTTTTTCAATGTTTTTCCTCAGTTTATTTTTTTTTAAGTTAATTTTTTTTTTAAAAAAATTTATCTTTATTTAAGTCATTTATTTAGAGGACACTACCGATCTCTGATAACTAATTATTTGATTCTAATTCATAGTGTCATGTTAGAAACAGTGTTGGAGGTTTAGAAATTTTAACCTTTGGGTTTTAATTAATGAATGATAGAAAGAAAGGAAAAAATAAAAAGAGATCGGAATGATAGATTACTTCATAAGAAACAAATCAAAAGAAATAAAAATGTATAAAAAAGGGGAAAAAGAGTAGCAAATAATCGATAAATAATCTTCTTTTATTTCATAATGCTATTTTTCTTATAAGAGAAAATCTTTAAAGTAGAAAGTTTAATTTCAAAATAAATAGTATTCTTTGACTTTTACCCTTTAAAATTATAAAACTTGCAGCAAACCCCCTAGGTAATCCCTAGTATGCAATATCATCCGACTAATGATAAAATGTTCACAAAAGTTAGTCTGGACCCGAAAGTGTAACGTCGCATTTTCAACATTTGAGCTTAAAATTTGAATTTCAAAATCCGGGAACACCAAACACAAGCAGTGGCATTGCATGTAAATTAAGCAACTTTACATACCCCTAGATTCTCAATTACTGATTCATTTGTCGTGTCTGACGTTTTCGACAAGCTTTAGTTGTTCGTTACCGAGAAAGTGATGGATTGTATCCTTGATGGCGACAATTATGTTTTTCCATTTTGATCTTGTCAGTTAACTATCGTACGTTTTGAACTTTAATAACGACAAACACTAGATTTGATTCCTACATTTTAGACGCAAGATCATTTTAGATATTCTTATAATTAGTTTTCGAAGACGACAAAGTTTCTCTTTCTCTGATCAAAGTTCCTTATCCTAATTTTTCCGTCAACGCCAATCTTAACTTTGTCCATTTTATCATTGGATTTGATTCCAAGATTCTTGCAACGAATGTATTGATGATAAATGGTTTAGTCTTAGTGGCTAATTGAGTTTGTCAATACTCAAATACCAAATATTGATAAAAATCACTCCAAACCCTAGTCATTGTATACAAAGATACATCCCCGACTTTGTTTACATAAACATATATAATGAACATATATATATATATATATATATATTTGTTTTTTCTTCCAAAATGATGATTGTTAGTAGTTCCCCACCTAACGTGACTTGAACTCGTGACCGATTGAAAATATGTGAGACATCTTACCATTACATTGCACCTCATCGTGACATGATGAACATATATAAAAGGTTAATTGATCACCTCAAAATTATGTAATGGACAAAGTTTGATTCCAAGGTTTGTGCCTTGAAATATTTCATTAATGGACCTTATCATCATCCATGTATCAGTAAGTTATATTGAATGTTTTGAGTTTACTGGTAACGTTTTTAGCTGTAGATAGTCTTTTTTTGGTCAATATGTAATATTTTGTTACTAAAGGTGGTCAACTGCAAATTTCATTTACATAAAGGGTTTAAAATTTGACATATATGTTTTTTAAATCTTTTTTTTTGATAGTTTATTCCATCCATACATATTACATCTTTTTAGCCCTAGAAAGGATGCCAAAACGTTTAAAGCTAAAAATGTTGTAACATCATCGTAGCAAACTTACTCTCGCACATAGAATATTTGTAATATATATAAGAATAGACACATCTGAAACACAGACCATAAAAAATAGAAGAAAAGGCTTCTAGCCCCTCTCTAGTAACACTATTTAAGATGAACAATTTTTTTTTTCAGGGCAACCTCCATTTTATGGTCCAATGTTTGTTAAGGTCGTACATTAGGGTCCCAGGTTTCAAATTCTCGATCTGGGTCCAATGTTCCAACATTGCAAAGTTTTGGGGTTTCGACTAACTTTTGTTACCCTTTTTGAGTTACTTGGATCCTATTGCATACATGAAACTTGGGAGGGATTTAGTTGTATATTCTCTTAAGGGTATTAATGTGCCATTGGCCCATTGCTCACTTCCCTCGTACTATAACCCACTGTCATCCCCTAAATCACGACCTAAAAACAAACTAGCAATTAAAATTGAAGTATGGAGTACTCAAGCACTCCATATTATGAGTGCCACTTCCCAAAAGGCTTGTACAATACTCGCTATAGACCTCCATTCTCCCCTCACGCTCTTTTTCAAATTGGCAAAAACCCAAAATAAAATATATAGTATAAATATAACTCAAACACAATCCGAAATTAGCTCAATCTTCTCCTACAATCTCACCCCTCTTCCACGATTTTCTTCCTGTAATCAATTTCTCAACCAAATTTTCCTAATATCAAAACTTTGACGCCGAAGAAAAGGCGACTTTTCTCTAAAATCACCGGAGAAGATGGGGTGCAACGAAGACCCTCTCGTTCTCTACTCGATTCTCTCTATCTTCCAAAATTTTCTTCTCATACCTTTTTCTCCAAATCAGATCTTAGACCTATCTTGTTTAGTGCTCTGATCTCCATCTCTGAATCTCACTTGGTGTGCTCCGATCTCCATCTCCATCTGCTATCCTCTCGAATCAAAGAGAGCGACCTAGATCTTTCCTTGGTTCATCTCATCACCAACAACATCACCATGTTGGTTAGATCTTTTATCTGGCATCCCATTTGAAAGGCACTTTGGCCATTATCAAGAGACTCTTGAAACATTATTAATTATAATGAGTCCTCCTAGCTTTAGAGGCATGGGTTTAGGGCACGTGGACAGAGGTTTTTTGGGTGCCCGTGGTGGCATGAATTCTAACATTGCTTTCGAGGAATGTACATGATGATATCTGAAAATGTGCATGTTTAAATTACAATTGTAAATAATGAAATCTGCAAATGTACATAAAAATGCACATAATATTTAAACTCGCAGTTGAATAAAAAAAATTTGAAAATGTACATGTTTAAACTAAAAATACACATAATGATATATGAAAATGTACATAATTTATATAAAAATACACATAATATTTAAACTTGCAGTTGAATCATGTATTTAACCACAAAATTTGAATTTTTAAAAATATTTCAGATCCTTTTCCTACGCAGAAATATATAATACAAGATTGCACTGTGGCGGATCTGTTAAAATCCCTAATTGATTTTATGAAATGTATTTAGCAATTATATGTGAAACCAATTTTGGCTCCTAAAATTGGTGGAAATGTGGGATGGATGAAACGGTTTCTTAGAAACATTGCCCTTTGGGGCCTTCGAATCAAGGTACCTTCCATGATCTTTCTGTTGGAAAATTGTGTTACACCCATTTTGAAAAATGGGTGTCATACTAACTTTGAGCGATTTTAATAGTGGGTCTCACTACTCCGATGGAGTGAGTCCGAGCTAATAAGTGTATTCCAATGTGGGGGCTACAACGTGGAAGGTCGAACGACAAAAATACTCGAAAGACTGAATGTTAAAATTGACCTTGAAGATAGTTCGTTGAAGTGGGTTTTGTGAAACATCCCACATTGAGAGAAAACCAAAATGTAAGGTAATTCTTATACCCTTGTGTTGGTTTTAAGGGCATGCCCTTAGGGGCTTCCAAGTTTTGTAGAAGGGGAAGACCTAGAGACTTCTATTCTCACGCACAGTCGCCACCGGTCGGCTCGGCTCGGTTGCGCGTGTGTGACTGCTTCGCCCGTGGGTTAATCTTTTTAACGAACCTCGGTTAGTACGTAAAACTAACGAACTCCGTTAACTTACTAACAGATCTGTATTATCAGTTAGAGTTAGTAACTGATTAGGAATCTAAGTGTTTAGATTCAGAGTCTGACCCAAAGTTGAAATCCAAACCCTAGAAGGACTCATCCTATCTAGGCTTATATAATGCAGATCAGAGAGGAGTCTCGGGGAATCCTTTCAGGGCCGTTTTTCCTACTCCCTCTTTGCTCATTTTCTCCTCCCTCCTCACCCAAGTTCCTGCTTCCATTGTTCGAGTATTATCGATACGTGCTTCACCGATCGTGCAATCGAAGGAGTCCTGGGAAGCGTATTGTTCCATTGAAATCCGAAGGCACCGGAGGGAAATTTCGCTTTAAGGAAATCGTATTCAATACGAGATCTTTCGTACATTCTTAATCCGAAATGGTACACGTCGTAGCCGAGGTACTGTCTTACGGTTTTAAATTGTTGCTTTCTCTATTTGATTATATTATCCGTACTAATTTGGTAACAGTCTTAAAGAGAAATTTTAAAGTATTGTTAGTGCAGTTTCGAGAAAGTTTTGAAACTGAATTGTTTTGATTCGAGAACCGTTGACTTATTCGAAAAATATCGGATATCAGATTCTATACGAAAAAATTATTTTTGGAAAAATAAAACGTTTTCAATTTTGTTAAACAAAATTTCTGAAAATTAAAATTTTTTTCTCCAGATTTTCAGAGTTTGGAATCTGAAATCAGGATTTGAAATCTTCAGTTCAGCCTCTATAGTTTCAGTTTTTTCAATAAAAACCCCTGTAGTTTTCTATTTGTGCTATTTACCCCCTGGAGGTTCAAAATATTTTTCTGAACTGCTCCAACACTTCAATACAGTGACTGAAATACCCCTGAACACAATATCAGAATTCTGAATTCTATCATATTTCTAAAATTATAGTTTTACCCCTTATAGTTTCAGTCTGTGCAGTTTGGCCCCTGAAATTCAAAATTTTGTGAAACTGATTCTGCAGTTCTAAATAATCATAACCCCTAGACCATAAAAAGAGTTTCTGAAATTCTGAAGTTTGCAAAATTTATACCTTAGCCCTTAAATTTCTATTTTTAATAGTTTTACCCCCTATAACCCTTAAAAACTGAGAACCTTTTCTGGAGGACCAGAAATCTGGTGATAAAAAGTTTTGAAACTGTTTGGTGGTAAATCAACAATTTTATAGAATTTATAGTTAGTCCCTGAACTTTGGGTTTGTGCTATTGCACCCTGTAGACACCCCATTTTTTGACCATTAATTCATGATATAATTATAAATAGTTAATAATAAATTAATAGGCAAATATAAGAAAATGTCAAACATGAAATCATAATAATCCCTAAATTTCTCAAAATTGCATTTTAGGCATGATCATCAAATGTTGCATTTTAACTAATTAAAATGTCACATTTTTATTTTGTAGGTGGCAAACTTGGAGATTAAGCAAAGGGAACCAACCAAGGGGACAACCACCAACTAAAGCATGATTAGGGAGGGGACCAATGTCCCCTAACCGCTCCAAAAACGTGTGGGGATCACCCAAAATCCGGCCAAAAGGAGCAAAAAAGCAAAAAAGGAGAAAACTGGAGCTGTGGATCCATGCGGTCCACAGTGGACCGTTGCGGTCCATAGCTGCTGTTTCTCCAAATTTTGCCCTCTTTGCAAGGGCAATTTTGTAATTTAGGAGGGGCCTCCCAAGGGCACTTTGTTCATTAGGGGACGTTTGGAAACACTTTCTAGGATTTTTACCCTCACCCTATATAAACCCCCTCATCCTTCTTCGAGAGAGGTTCCACTCTCTCTTCCTTAACCCTTAACCCTAATGTGAGTGCCTCTGTAGAGAGATTCATTAATTAGAGAGAAGATAGAGCCATTGATGACCCTCTCCTTCAATACCCATTAAAATCAAACACTCTACAACTCTACAAGGGTGAATCCTTCATCACATCTTTAAAGGATCATCCAATCCCTCATTTCATTCTCCTTCTCTATCCCACAATTGGACTTTCAAGAGAAGAACCATGGGATCTTGAGGTTCATTCATCCCCTTCCTTCATCTTTCTCTCTACAAAGAATCCCTTGGGAGTAGGTAATCCCCTTGCCCTTTAAATTTCTTGTAATTTTCACATGTATGAATTTTAGATTAAAGATGTAGATCTCTATTGTTCTATCTCTTTGTAAATGTGTATCCATGTAGGATCTTGGTATGAGATTTATGATATCTTGCCACATGTTTGGGTCTTGATATTGTTGTGCTGATCTTGATTGTGAACATGTGATCCCTTGATTCATGAAATACAAATCTCCATCTTCTCCTTTATGATGGATGATTGAATGTAGATCTATGTAGTCTTAATGCTTTAAATAAGTGGGAGAGAATGCTTTCCTTAAAAGCTTTAAAAGTGCTTATTCCATTCTCTTCATTGTTCCTTGGTGTATCTAGATCTATATATTATTTAATGATGTTCCCTAAAATGACTTAGAAGTGTGGAATAGGCAAATGTTCCTTATGATCTTCATGATGGATCCCCCTATTTGGGGAAGTAAATAATAAGGGACATTCAATTACCATATCCTATCTAGAGATTAGGGGCATCTTAAATCCATTCCTTATCCCTCTTTTATTATTAATTGCCAAATTATTACACTCCAAGTAGATTTGACAAATGTTACTCTCACTATAACAACGTGGAAGGTCGAACGACAAAAATACTCGAAAGAGTGTAGACACCCCATTTTTGACCCCCTTAAATAAAGGGTTTTACCAAAATTAATTAAATAAATAAATCAAAGTGGCATTGATAAAATTTTACTTACATTTAAATACATTCAAATGTTACATATTATTAATGTAACAAAAAATCTGTTTCGTAGGATGAACCGGGAAGGGGACAAAAATGAAGACTCTCTCTCGGATAAATCGGATCAAAGTGAGACATCATCATACCGAAGGAAGAAAATGGAGGCCAAAAATCTCATCATCAAAGAAGAAAATTCATCCAAAGAATCTCATCATCAAAGCTCATCATGCCAAGGAGAAAATTCATCCAAGAATATCATCATCAAAGCTCATCATGCCAAGGAGAAAATTCATCCAAGAATATCATCATCAAATCTCATCATTCAAGGAAGA
>JAOWAN010046984.1:0-14261 GCA_028566635.1 Lobelia cardinalis
CCGAAGCTAAATCAAAACGGAGGTGGCGACTCTCATTTTCTCAATAAATGAGTAGTCACTAAGAGGACCCGAAAACACTTTACGAATTCCTTGCTCGAAGGCCATTGTTCGTTCGAACGGGGGTTCTCATAGGTTTTTCCGACCTGTGTAATGTTCGTCGTACAACCGTTAACCCTCATCCATAAAATAGGACTAAACTGAAAGTTTTTGTGTTAACTTTGAAACTAAAAGACTATAGTGCCCTTTTGAATTCAAACATGACCTTAATCTTTCCTCATTCCTTATTTCTCATCCATTTATTTATGCGAAAACTCCCACCACCATCACCCCCGACGCCACTAACTACCGCCTCCAACCATCACCACTTTCAAACACCACCACTATCACCACCATTATTCTAATCAAAAAGCACACCTAGTTTTTAAATATTAACAATATTTCAAAATAAGCCACCAATTTGATCCAAACTTAGAGTATCTCATTCTCCCGATTCACTTTTATGATCCAAGAATCCAAAACTAATAAAAAAAAGAGAGAGAAAGAAATAAAAGCCTCTGATCCATTCTCCTTTCCTCTTCCCATGTGCATTTTGCAGCACTGACTTTTTAAACATTGATGAATGACATCTTTAGGCAACCCAAACAAAATTCCAATAAGAATAATTTGGGTTAAACACGGGCAAATTTCTTGAAGAAACCCAAATCGGAAGACATCCAGGCAACAGCACCAACCACGATAATCGCAAGTGCAAACAATGCAACTCCTGCACCTATGATTGAGGAGTAAATGGAATACCAAATCTGCAGATTCATGAAGAGTACTGCACCCATGAGGAAATCAAAGATGACCCAAATGGATATCATAAACAGCTTCACAAAGATGAAAATGGAGGCAGCTCTGCTTCTGATCCAACTCAGCAGCAACGGGTGATTTCCCACGGTAGCTCCAAATTTTAAATGGTGACCTTAAATGGGATCCAAATTTAAAATGTGAACAGATCATAAACAATTTGCATAACGGTTATGAGAATTCTTAATTTTTCATTAGTAATTCTCATAAGAATTATGCGAATTATGTTCATCCCAGAAATTCGAACACGTGGCATTTGTAATTTCAAAAAATGAAAAAAATGAAAATAAAAAATATATAATGAATTCTCATAACCGTTATGCAAATTCACATCTGAATAAACTATTACAAAAACCAGGACACGTGACATAGACAATTTCAAATAAACTTTTTTCAAAAATTCGAAAAACCAATTATAAATATATAATGCATTCTCATAACCATTATGAGAATTCATATCCGAATAAACTAATTCAAAAATCAGGACACGCGGCATTATGAGAATTTAAGAATTCTCATAACCGTTATGAGAATGCATAAAGCAAAGGCGGAAGAGTGAAATTTGAATTCACAGAGCAAAGGCGGGAGAGTGAAATTTTGAAACTTGAAAAAGTAGCTTTTAAGAATTCTCATAACCGTTCTGAGAATTCACTTATGATGAGATTTTAAAAAGCAAAAGGCCCATGTGACACGGTAAGTGTTACAGTCAGATGTGATGGTCAGTGTTGCAGTCAGATGGGACGAGACGCGTTTATCAGAGAATTCTCATAAAGCTTATGAGAATTCACTTTTCAGTACAATAATTTCATTTCAGTACAACAATTCGACAGTTTCACAATAATTGTGTTGGAAAAACAATCCGTCGTATAACTTATATACGAATTATGTATTTTAACTTGCCTTTAAATAGAGATTTTATGGTGTAGTTGTACAAAAAATTTAGAATTTGTTCACTCATCTTTTTCCTCTCTATCCAATTTCACTTTCAAAATCTCAATATTTCTGGTGAACAACGCAAATAAATTGTCCAATTATGATCAATAGGTATGTATTTTTTTTCCTTCATTTTTTCCTCTGTACATAATAAATGTATAATCATATTTTTCCTATTTATATCCTAAATTTGATCGTTGTTTTCGTAATATATATTGAAAATTTTGTTATTATAGGTTTTCAAAATATCATACACTACTCCATTTTCGTTGAATGTATATTGGAGCAGTACAATATTGATTGTGAATGGAATGGTTGGTCCCAACTAAAGCATTGCCGATGCTTCAATATTTGTCGATCGTCAGTTGTTTTATGATCAGTTAGTTGATAGAATATGCAGAGTTTGGGGAATAGATAAAAATATTGTGCAACTGAATATGTTTTTAGTATGGGCAGAATACATGAGTAGCATTAGGCGGTATGTGGTTGTTCATAACAACGAGACAATTTCGTTCATATATTTGTATGCCTTCAACGGGTCAGAATTATAGGTTAATGCTCAACCGATTTCCAATATATACCATGTAACCACAAATGAGACGTATGTGGAAGGGGAAACAAGTGGCGGCTTTGCAAAGACGTATCTGAGAGGGGAAACCAGCGGCTATGCACGTGATGCTACTGGAGGTGGACACGAGACAACCAAATTCGGCGAATATGAAGATCGCGGATATGAAAAATCATACGAAAATGAGGAGAGCGAAGAGGAGATGCATATTGGCTCCAGTAGTGATGATGAATACGTGCCTACGGACGACGACATAGACGGCGGTGACGCTGATGGGACTCAAACAAGAGGATATTATATTTTCGGTGATATAGGCGAAGAAGTCCCGGAGGAGGAAGATCCCGAAGCTCGTAAAATGTGCGATGGAAATATAGAGAGTTGTACTATTAGTGTAGGCATGCATTTTAAGAGCAAGAAAGATGTGAAGACATCTGTGGATAAATGGTCCGCGACAAGAGCAATGACGTATCGTACTGTGCAGAGCAATACGAGGACGTGGGCAGTTTAATGTGAAACTTGCGGTCCTAAATATCCGCAAGATAGACTGCACGGGATAACATGTAGTTGGAGCATACAGCGTTCGTCTTCATCGCCATTGACGAGTGGTCCAGGTAGTGTTTTCTTCTTTTTAAATTAAAGTCTTGTCTTTATTTATAGATCTGGTATAATTTTTTTAATTAATTTTTTAATTTAGTGATATTGTATATATGTTATGGGTTGTCTGAATTTGGTACAGATCTGATTTTCTTGTATTAATATTTTTATTAAATTAGTTTTCCTTTGTTGGTCCTATATTAAATCAGATGGTAGATTTGTGGTAATGTGAGTTTAATTAATGGAGAAACATATTAAATATGCTTGTAGGTAAAAGTGTGGTAATGTGAGTTTAAATCGTGATTTTTTAAAACAAATGGACATTTCAACTTTTGCTCTATTATCATTTTCGTCTTTTATTGAAAATGCAATTGCCAAAAGTTCTGCCTCAAGCCAATGATATATATTTTGGAGACGGAAATTAAATCAGGTTGTACATTGCATTTTTATATGGAGACGAAATCGAGTTCGCGTTATCATGTGGTTTTACCTCAGGTGCGCGAGAACCCTGAACTGTTATTTCGACAAATGGAGCGCAGATCATATTTTATTTTTCACGGTGATGAGACATTTGACAAACCTTTTTCGTGCGGTCGATCCGACACGAAGATATGGACCCTTCTGAGCAGGGAGCCGGATAGGACTATACAATACATTAACAGGTTTGGATTTGGAGTGTTCTCTACGATTGGGTCTATCTATTATGACTAGTCTCTCCTGACGGCTCTAGTTGAACGTTAGCGCCCTGAGACTCATACATTTCATTTTCCATTCGGGGAGGCGACTATTACTCTCCAAGATGTAGAGGTTTTATTCGGTCAACGAGTAGACGGGTTACCTGTCACGGGTATGTGCCTTCATGACGTGCCCTGGGAGACCTATGTCCTAGAGATGTTGGGGGTTTACACGCAACGGGGTGACATTCAGGGCAACCGATTGCTGATGCGTTGCTTAGAGAGACAATTTAAGATCAACTCGGGCATTAATACTGCAGAGGAGGTTTAATTGGAGAAATTACCGCTTGTCATACGTTACTCAGTGGGAGGATAGATCACAGACCGTGTTTAGGATCGAGCAGCTTGGGGTACCTGATATTTCACCGGAGTATTTAGAGTGGTAACAGACTCGTAACATACGGTATATAATGAATCCGGAGGATCGACGGCGCGCGCCGCAGCAAGGATTAATTTTCTCTGCTGAGGCACGTACAACATTGGCGAGCTTTTATTTATCTTTTCAATTACAATTTTAATTCTCTAATCTTATGTCTCAGGCAGAATGTATATTCATTTAATTATTTTTCACGTGACAGGAAAGAGCTATTTCTCAAATGATTCTTTCTTGCGACAGTTACATTGATCGATGGACTTCTGGCGATATACCACATGATGACAGTCATGTCCTTAACTCATGGATATCCATAGCGAGCTTGGTCATCGAGCGGTCGAGAATCCTCAGACCCATCCAGATGTGACGCCTACTCAGACTTACGTTCCGGAGACTCAGCCGGTACAGCAGGCTGGGCAAGTTCACCGTTCTGCACGTGGAGGACGTGTACTGGGCAGTGGCAGACGCAGATTCCCTCAACCAAAACAATAGCCAAATGTCGGTGAAGCTTTTGGAGATCTTTTTGTGCTCGATCATCCAGATATGAATATTGATCATCACCTCGATGATGATCGTGGTTTCGATGATGATCATGGTCTTCAGTTGGATGAAAATGGTGAGCAGAATGAAAATATTGATGATGATGATGATCAAGACGATGAGGAGATCAGACTCGTATTTTGTATAGTCCCCCCTAGCTCAGCGTAGGGCTCAGCGTCCCACGAAGATGCCAAGATGGCCTGGGAGTAGTTCACATGTATTTGACCGACGCTATCGTAGACAACAGGGGGGGTGATTAGTTAATTTTATATTTTAAACATTTCTATGTTTTCGTGTATTTAACTGATAATACTTTTTACCCACGTTAGCTATTATCATATTATGTGTTATTGCTTGCATAAAGTTTTATTTATACTATAATTTTAGTAATATGGTTTTAAAATACTTACTTACAATTCATATATTAAAATATGTAAAATGAAGTGTATGTTTTGCTCCAATCTCCAGAATTACTCCCCACCTGTTAAAACCATATTATCGCGGAAATGACATTCAAATGTATAAAGGAACTAGAGATAAAATTGTTTTAGAAAATTGAAAAATTAATAATTCACATATTGCTTATGTGAATTCGCATAACGCATATGAGAATTCAATTAAATAATTTTTTTGAATTTCTTTTCTCCGAAAAAGAAATAAAATTATTTTAAAAATTGGAAAATTAATAATTCTCATATTGCTTATGTGAATTCGCATAACGCATATGAGAATTCAATTAAATATTTTTTTGAATTTTTTTCATCCGGAAAAGAAATAAAATTATTTTAAAAATCAAAAAATTAATAATTCTCATATTGCTTATGTGAATTCGCATAACGCATATGAGAATTCAATTAAATATTCTTTTGAATTTTTTTTTCTATGGAAAAGAAATAAAATTATTTTAAAAATCAGAAAATTAATAATTCTCATATTGCTTATGTGAATTCGCATAAAGCATATGAGAATTCAGTTAAATTTTTTCTATTTAATTAAATTTTATAATTAAATACGTATTAACTTTGTTAATTATGTATTAAAATAATTAAGTTTTCTAATGACAGATTTGTTCTCATAAAGCTTATGAGAATTCTCCTAACGGTTATAAGAATTCGCATATGCCTTATGCGAATTCTGCCAATTGTCATAATCGTTACGTGAATTCACGTAAGACTTATGCACAAAGTTTATTTGCTGTCCACCTTTTAAATTTCAATACCATTTTGGTAAATGATCCTAGAGAGAGAGGTCGAAATTCTACACTGAAATATGGTGACATTTGTTGAAAAGGGGCTAAAATTTAAACTGTGGACACAATAAGGAAGAATGCAATTTGAAATGGTGAACTAACGTAGTTCACCGTTCATAATGGTGAACTTCAAAGTTCAGTTCATAGGTCACACTTGTAAGTTCACTATTTCTAATGGTAAACTTCTAATTTTTTTTTGAAGTTCACCATCTTAAATTGCATTCTTCCCCATGGTGTCCACAACTTAAATTTCACCCCTTTTTAAATCTACAGTTTAAATTTTAACCCCCCATATGGAAAACACCCCTGAAATATGTCTTCCTTTGAATATATTACTTAAGCCATTAATGGCCGACTTCTGAGGGCTACTACGCTAGAACAAATTCCTGGTGCCTCTCTAGGGACTGTAACGGACGGATCGCTGCAGATCCTTTGCCGTATCAGTTTCGAAAATTAGTCTAGTCGAGTTCGCGATTATCGAAGAAGTTCGGTACGGCGAGGCGAGATGAAGCGGCAACCGTGAGGTTTTGGAGCGGCGTCGTCGTCGTTGCCGGTGAACGTGTCAAATTTGGCCAAGATACTAAAGGAAGATTATCTGGACAATGAAGAGAGAACTACTTTTAAAGATGAGGACGCGGAAGGATGGAACCGAGTGTCGCCGTACCAGTTTTTGGCGAGGCAATTTGCACGGACAAGGATTGCGTCCTACTCTGCACCAAGGAATTATGAGGAATTTGCAAGATATGGATCTGAGTGTTGAAATGCAATATGGGAGAGAAAGGCTTGAAGGAGATGGTGCGGTACCGCGTGTCACTTTCCACCATGAGCACTATTGGTATGGTTGATTCTCTTTTTAGGTTCTGAATTCCAACATTAGGAGCCATCACCCCCTTACCTCGAAAATGGTGAAGGATGCAATTAGTTACAAGGGGCACAAATTAAAGGTTTCTCCAAGATTTGAAGCCTCGTCCTGCCTATCGTCAGTATAACAGGCACTAAACCACTCAAACCTTTGCCAACTGAACTATGTCCTGAGAGCTAGCTCACCCTCTTTTTATTTTTAGGAAAAGTATATGATGTGATTTGATTAAAGGGCAGTCTAGAAGAGAGAGAAAATATATTAAAATTGATATTTTTGAGTTTTGGGTTTATAGCTTTTAAAATGCAGTGATAGTGGTAAAATAGTAGGTGTGTAATACAAATTTGAGAAGAAATTAGTTAAAAATTTAGGTAGTGAATGTAATTTAAAAAATCATAGAGTCCAAAATCATAAAAGTCAGGTTAGAGAACACACTTTTTATATGTCGTCCACAATTTAAATTTCAACTCCTTCCTCTGTCGATCGTTTGAAAGTTAACTGCCTTTTGGGAATTAAATCATCCAACACCTAGAGGTGTCAAGTTGTCAACGAATCGATATCGATTCAAAAAATATATTTTTTTTTTGGGGCGTGAACTCGAAAAAATGTTAGTCTCAATTCGAACTCGACTCGCTAATAAATTTTCGATTTCGAACGACTCAATAACTCGAATCATATATACATAATGATATAAATACATATATTCTTATATATAAATATATAAAAAATAAAAATATATATATTAATTTAGTTCAACTCGCGAATTGGCTCGTAAACTCGATAAACGAATTAAATAGATTGATATCGAACTTGAATTTTTTTAAAGTCGAATTGATCTCGACTCAAATCAATTCGTAAGCTCGCGAGTCCACTCGATTCGACGTCTACAAGGAAGGTCGATCATCTTACTTAATTTAGTGCCTACTGTGCCCTTAGGGCATTATTTAAGAAAATAAATATAAAATTAATTAGTATTGGAACAAAGTATTTAAGCATTGAATGATGTTATTAAAAAAAATTTGTTAATTTTCAATGAAAATTAAATATACTTTTAAATGCAAAAAAAAAAAAAAAAAAAACTCTGATGACACTTTTATAATTTTCTCATGTAGAATACGGATAAGAGTAGTTAAATTGGATGACGATCAAGAACGTACCGCGACCCAAATTAACATCTAAATTTGCCATTTACTTTTTATGTTATGTGCATATTTTATAACGTTTATGTGTATTAAGACACTCCATGAATAAGGAGTGCCTAGACACTCCATATAATGATTGGTTCACAATAGTGTACCACTTTCTAAAAGTTATAAATTCTTTCAAAATAATTGTCATATTACAAAGGGAGTAACTATTTAAAAACTTCATACGTGCTAAGTATAATACACAATTATATGTAATACATATTTTTTTGAATAATTTACCTATTTTAAAACACTCGTATACATATTTTATCCTTCTTACAAAATAGCAATATTATTTCTACGTACTACATAAATTAATACGCAAATTAATTTTTTAATCAAATATATCTTTCATCTTATTCTTCCTTACTTGATAAATCCTTCACTTGAAGTAATGTAGGTTATATTGATTTGTATATTCGGTTAAGAGCATTGTTCATCGATCGTCTCGGGAATATATAGGAACCAAACATGCTCGAAGTACAGGATGATGATGATGATGACAATGTTAATGTCACGAATGCCCATATGGACTGGCGCCGGATCGGCCCGGCCTATGGCGTTGTCAAACCGTTTTGTTCGCCCACTGCTCTTTTCCTACAGTTAATTATACATTAATTTCTGGTATTCACTCTTACCACTACTGCCGTTGTGGTACTCCCTCCGTTCCATAATAACGATTCTTTTAAGATGTAGCACAAAAATCAAAATTTGCTTACTTATATTCTATTATCTCACTTTTATCCTTCACTTAATACTCTAAAGTTAAAAGTTTATTCAAATTCTTCATTCATTAATGCTTTAAGAATAAAAGACAATTTTGGAAAAATTGAACATAAATTAGTAAAAGAACAATTATTTTGGAATAATTTATAACTTTTAAAAGGACCACTGGAGTAGGAGTATTATCTTTGCTAAGATTTCAACCAAGGAAGGTGTGTAGGGCTGTAAATGAGCCGAATTGAGTCGAATTTTTACGAACTCGAGTCGAGCTTTTCACATTTTTTTTACGAGTCGAACTTTCACGAATTCGAGTCGAACCTAAAATGAATGAGCTTGGCTTGGCTCGTGACGGACTCGCAAGCTGCTCGCGAGCGTTCGCGAGTCATGCATTTTATAGACTTGACGAATTTTTTAACGGGTCTTGACGAATCATCGCAAAAATTACCCAACTGAGATATGGGCCAAAAGGACAAAGTGCAAACTCTTGCACTGTTGCACCCTAAAACTCACCGTCACACACAACATAGCCTCTCGATCTGTGAACTTTTAGGAGAACGGCTTTACCATAACTGTATTTGAAGTCCGTTTTTCCTGTATAGAATCTATAAGTGCGGTCGGGGTAGCCTGAGGATTGTTGAGACTTGAGGCCTCATCCTCATGTCAGTCATTGGTATTTTAATGAATCGAGCCTTAACGAGTTAAGCTCTTTACGAGTTCTTAACGAGCATGCTCGCGAGACTTGCAAGTCGAGTCGAGTCGGACTCGCAAAATATGACGAACTTGAAAACTGAGCTTGGCTTGGCTCATGAAAGCCGTACGAATCGAGTCGAGACGGGTCCAAACGATTCGAACCGAATCGAATTCACGAATTGACTTGACTTGTTTACGGCCCTAGTTCAAACGAATTGGAATCGTCTTCTCCTGATTGTATCCAATTCACAGTGTTCATTAAATTGTGGAAATTATTTAGAAGATGAGAGCTGATCTACATTTTGACTTGAACTAGTGAGGAGGAGCTTGATTTTTTCCGTCTCCGTCCCCACCACATGGCGCCAAAGTATAAACGGGAATTTGCAGTGAAACCCATGCTTTTTGGCTGAATTTCAGTTCACCTCTCAGGTTTGTTTCCCGGTTTTGGTTTTCTCCTCAGCTTCTCTCGGAATAGTGTTAATTTGATTCGACCACTATACTCTCCATTCTTTTTTTTTTTTTTTTAAATTATAGAAAAGTTAATGTAAAGAAAATTTTAAATTATTATTTCATTTAAATTTATTTATATCGTATATTATTAAATGTTCAATCATTTATTCAAATTCGTGTTCGCCACTAACTACAATAAAGGTAATTATTCCATTCTAAAATTTATTTATACGAAAAAAAAAATTCCTCTATCGTAAAATAATTTTCAAATGTTCCTTTTTGGTGTTCCTCTATCGTAAAAAAAAAATTCCTCTATCAATAAAATCACTCACAAGAATACACCCTAAATATTTTCACTTGAAAAACTATCTTTTCTCTAGCCAAAAAAATATATATGTATTCTTACAGTAGTTATTTATGAACCAGTAACTAGGACAGAAAAATTCATCAAAAATTAAAAATTAAATATCATGTCAAGTCAAATTTTTAAAAAACGACTGGAGGGAGTATTAACATTGATTTCTAGCAATCCTTACATAAATTTTTCATGCCAATACTTACCTAAAAGAGTCATAAGTGCGACTTTTGTATTGCGATAATTCCTAGGAATTGGGATTTTTTATTTATTGAGTGTATCATCTTTTGTCTCATCGCATTTAATTCCTATGTTTCATCGAGAATCGAACATGGACATATATTTTAAAATTTAAAATTATTTTTTAAACAATTAAGATAAAATTTTAAAAAAATAAAACGAAAAGTGAAATACCGAATAAATCAGAAGATGCGAACTCAAATTCCTGGGAGTCACACAAAATTGGATCTTTTTGCCTTCATATTGTTATGGTAATGGCCAACTGTTTTGGGATGAGTAGTTACAAGTCAACATGGATCACACGTGAAAATGGACCTAAAATCAGTTGTCATTTTGTTAGCTAGTCACGCAATCTGATTGTTGATAATTAAAAAGCCATTCTTCATCATTTCCCTATGTTTGGTTATGTAGTGGGATATTGCAGCTAGCCTAGCTGCTATTCCTATCTTCGTGCAATTATTCATTACTCACATTACATGAATTAGTTCTTTTTGTTTAATTATAGGGTTTATTACATTTTAGACCTCAATATTTATCGTAAATCGTAATTTAGATTCTCAGATTCAAAATTTTACAATTTAGGTCGTGATGTTAAAATTTGTTGCATAATAGGTCCTTTCCGTTAATTTTTAACGGATTTCGTTCGGAAAGGGCTTGTTATGCACCAAAATTGTAATGTCAGGGCTTAAATTACGAGCTTTTGAACTTGGAGGCCTAAATTGCGATAAAAAAATTGCACAAGTGTTGACTTTTTTTTTAATAATTAAGGTATGATTTAATTAGGTATTTTAATTAAGTAATAATATAATTTGATAGTTTTAATTAATTTTTTATTTCGTAATTAATGCCTTTTATTTATTTGATAATCAATGCATAAATAGAAAATGAGTAAATTATCATATTATTTTAAATTTTTAATGCCTTTAATTTATGATTTTTAATTTTTAATGCCTTTAATAATATGATTTTTAATGCCTATTATTTATTTAATAATTAATGCCTTTAATAATATTATTTGTAATTTTAATTTTTTAATTAATATTATTTATTTAATTAAGTATTTATATTTTATTTATATAATTTATATAATATAGTATATAAATTTTCTGGGTATCATATTTTTATTACATTTAGGGGTACTTTAGTTTTTTATCATGCCTTTGTTAGCTTAAAATGACGATCAAATAACTGAAAATATATAAGTAGTCATTCCCTTACGAAAAAACTCATGAGGGAGTCATGCCTAAAACGCGAATTACACAATATTTTTTTTTTCTATTTAATTCGACTTTTTAATATGTCCCGAATTTTTGAAAAATTCATTTTACCTCATTCCTCCTCTTTTAATTATCAAATAAATAATAGGCAGTAAAAATCTTATTATTAAAGGCATTAAAAATTAAAAATCATAAATTAAAGACTTTAAAAATTAAAAATAATTTGATAATTCACTCATTTCCTATTTATGCATTGATTATTAAATAAATAAAAGACATTAATTACAAAATAAAAAAATTATCTAAAACTATCAAATTATATTATGACTTAATTAAAATACATAATTAAGTCATACTTTAATTAAAATCATAATTGTCCCTAATATTATAATTTTATTGCAATTTAGGCCTCCAAGTTCAAAAGTTCGCAATTTAGGCTCTAATATTACAATTTTATTGCATAACAGGCTCTTTCTGAACGAAATCCGTCAAAAATTAACGAAAAGGGCCTGTTATGCAATAAAATTGTAACATCAAGATCCAAATTGCGAAATTTTGAACTTGAAATCCTAAATTGTGATTTACGATAAACATAGGATCTAAAATGCAATAAACCCTTAATTATATTGTCTCATTATTCACTGGTAAGCAATATGTGGCACCCTCCCCTCCGGTGGTGGTGGATCCATCTGCGCCGACGGCCGCACAAATCACAATATCACCTTATTCTTCTTAAGCGTTCACTATGTTTCTTTGAAGGTGTACCAAAATAAGAATTCACTTAATTTTAAAAAAATTTACTATTGGACAATTAAAAGACGATATAGATAGTATCCAAAAATTTGTCCGGGATCTTAAAATATACATTTTGGTCCACTCATTAAATTAATTCGAACGTTCGCCGAAAGCAAAGCCTCAATTCAAATGCAACACTTATATGAAACTAAAATGTTATTTCAATATAATGAATATAGTGAACCAAATGGTGGGTCACTCGTCTTATTTTTCAAACATTGTTTGAAAAACAAACAAAAAACACAAGTTTTCTCTCTCTACCAACTATTTTTACATATTCCTATATCACTTTTATATCCTATCAAACATCACATCAAATTACAACTATCACCCCCTCTCTCTCTTTCTCTCTCCATCACTATCATGTAATTTTTTAAAATTTAAAGGGAAAAATTGTAAAACTCCTATAAAACCAAAACAAACACAAAATACAAACAAAAACAAAACATATCAAAAAACTTCACGTTCAAACGCACCCGAAGATGCATCTGGCAAGATGAATAGCAGGACTGGCCCAAGGAGCTATACAATAAAGATAAGTGTTTGGGTAAAACAGTCATGTATAGTATAGTTAGGCTTCATACTTTTGGTTGGTAGTTTGGCTTGTTTATAATGTTGTTTGTGCTAATAGGTAGTTAGTTAACAATAACATTTTTTGAAATCATAGGATCTACATTCTCCCTTAAGTTCCTCTCTATTGTTCATGATTTTGTGTAGAATTCTTGAAAAATAAATTCTTGAACGAATTCTTCAATCTTCATTGATCAATTTACTATTTTAGTTGATTCCATCCATTTTAACATGGTATCAAAGCGGGGATCTTCAATCTCTAGCACATTCTTCTAAAATTATCCTAAATTTCATTGAAATGTCATTCCCAAATTTCTAGGGTTTCATGCAACATAAATCACTTGAACTATTAATTTCTTATTACCTCGAACTTGATCATGAATTCTAGGGAAAATATGCATTGAATCTTCTATTCACTGTCAATCTCACAAATGCTAAGCCTTTATCTATTCCTTTTTACCCAAATGAGAAACTCTTCGTTGATAATAGGGATCTTCTTCCTGATCTTTCCTCGAATAGGCAATTGGGTGGAAAACTTTTATATTTGACAGTCACTAGATCAGATCTCTCTTATACTGCTTAAACACTCGGTCAGTTTGTTCATATTCTTAGAACTCCTCATCTTATGGCTCTATACAGGGTTCTTAGATATGTTAAAACTACACCTAAACAAGGCCTATTTTTCTCCAGTGATTCTACTTTGGTTCTTCATTCTTATTCTAACAGTGATTGGGATAGTAATCCCAATGATAAAAAAATCTTACAGATTAAGGTATGGTTCTAATTGGTACATCTTTGGTTTCATGGTATTCTAAAAAGCAATCTGTTACTGCATGAAGTTTAGCAAAGACAAAATATAGGGCCTTGACTACTAGTTGTTGTGAAATAGTTTGGCTCCATGGGTTGCTTAGATATTTACAAATTTATCTCTTCCAATCAAGCTTTACAGTAACAGCTCTGCAGCTGTCTCTCTATTGCTTCTAATCATGTGTATCATACCAGGACTAAGCACATAGAACTGAGTTGACACTTTGTTAGGGAGAAAGTGCACAATGGGTTGATTACCCCCAATACATTTCTTCCAAATCTCAACTTATTGATAATCTTACTAATTTTTTGGAGAAGAATTGCATTGGTCTCTTTTGATTTCTCATCCTCAACTTGTAGGGAGTGTGGGTGGGTGACGAGTGTCGAGTTCATCAAAGATAAAATCCTAACTTATACTATCTACAATTGATTTGTAGACAGGGCAAGCAGAGTCGATCCACAGAGAATTGGTGTTGACTCAATGAAATTTAACTAAACGAGATTTTAATTGAAGGAAAGTGATTGATT
>JAOWAN010047012.1:0-14256 GCA_028566635.1 Lobelia cardinalis
TGTTGCATTAGTAATGTGTAAAATGCAACATTTAAATGTGTATGCTATTTTGAGTGTAAGTAACATCTTTAATTAATGTTACTTTTAACCCTTTATTGAGCAAAGCTTCCCGGTAAAACCATAATTTGCCGGGGGTCAAAAATGGGGTGTCTACACAACCTGACTTTGATTCAACTAGAATTATTCTCTTATCCTAATCTCTCACCTTATTTTCTGTGGTAGTGATCAACCTCACCTCCAAAGGGTTAGCTCGCCCAGTAAGGCGAACAGGACCCTTAGCACATGAGAATAAGAAGAATCTAGAAAGGAGGGTTAGATTAGGCTCGATGCAGAGTGATCGGCAAGTGGCGAAAAAGGATACAAGCATAATAACGGTGTTATAGGGGAGATCAAGAGGAGTAGAGTTGGTGTAGTCTAGGAATCCACAGATAAAAGGGTCGAGGGGAATCCGAAGACCAACCTCAAACTGCGACAAGAAGAAGGCAACTTGATTAAGCTTTCCCCTCAAACTGTCCAAAGTCTCATCCTCGCGGGGTATCGTAACCCTGAATTCTGATCGATCGATCTGATATCTGGCTACCCAATTAGCGAGATCGTCGTCCGAGCATAGGTTCACCAAAGGAGAGTCTCCCTTTCTTCTCGGAGGCATATCTACAGAAGCAGCAAAGTCCATCTCAGAAATAACAACCACAGAACTCGACGAAGAGCTAGGTGAGGAGGGAGATGAAAACTCAGGCCTCACTTGCCATGACATGATGGTGCAAACAAAATCAGGAAGAACTTGATGGTAGATCGAACGAAGAACGCTCACAACTACTGGCATGCGGTGGACTATAGTAATAGGGGAACCTAAGGGAGCAATGCATTCATGACTAAGGTTCCTAGTAGGTAGGCCGCAAGCTAAATCCCAATACTCGCCGTAGTAGAAAAAGATGGCCCTAGCTTCATCATCATGCAAGACCCTCCAGCCAAAAGGATGAGACACGCACACAAGGTCAAAATGCCCAGGCATGTGCAGAACACCGTAAGGATGATCGAGCTCAGCCAATCGGGTAGACCTATGATCGGCGAAGGGAAGTCAGAACACGACAAGGCCCTAGATTACTACTGATTAAAAGAAATTTGTCCGCCCACCTAGAAACCATCTAGGTTCAGAGTTCCCTAGGTTATTCCTAAGATATCCAGCACGACGGTAAATTATGTGATATGCAAACAAAGCAAGAACAACATTATCCATTACAGAGTCAAACAAATGCTAGTCAAAAATCATGTCCAAGCTAGGGGACTGGCCCACCCAAACTGGGGACTGGCCGAGTCAACTAGGGGTTTGACTATTAGCTATTCTACGCGGGAAAATCAGTTACAACACAACCATAAGGAAGAAACCAAGGGAAGAAAAACTTACTTGATTCTATACGGAAGAGGAGGAGAAATCGGAGCAGCAAAAGGGCGTCGGAAAGCCTCACCGTCGACAGGAGCAGTGCAACTGCCAGAAAAGTCCTAAATCAAAATTACCGTCAAGAACCCTAGCACATTAGGAATTTTAGAATCCAATGTAGGGAAAACCAAAGAAAATACGGAATGGGAAGCAAAATAAGTCTGAAATTACTTACCAGAAACTGGCACGGCAACAGAGTACAGGACCGCTTCGCCGAAATCAGTGACGGAGTTACAGGGGGAAACGCGACAGCTCAGGGAAGGGGAAAAGCGAAGGCAAAGAAAGAGCGCTCGGTTAAAAATCTCACCACGGACGAATAAGCTACGATTCAAAGAAGAAAGACGGATGGCTTATCTGCGGATTGAGACTTTCTTCAAGACACGCGGAGAAAGAATCAGAAAGGGGATTTTTATCAAAGAACACAGAGGGAGCTAGGATTCAGAATGGGAAAAGGAAAAGGAAAATTAGGAAGAGAAAAGGGCTTTTTAAACGTTACTAGCATGGCCTGAAGGGCAATGTCGTAAATTCATTAGGAGTAGGCGGCTTAAAATTAGCTGCTAACAATTTATTAGGCAATAATTAGAATTTTTAGGAAACACGTGGCATTAAAGTACAATCGGCTACAACCCATCCACTAGAAACTTGGGACTGGCTCAAGGATTGTGCTCGGCGAGACAGAGGCGAGCTCAATCCCATAACCCAGTCATAAAACAAAAACACTATGTGGTCCTCCACGCGAGCATAAATTCTCTTGTGTATGACCAGGGGACTACTGTAGATACCATAATTTTCCCCTACCTGGCGAGCATGATACTGAGCTCGGCCCAGGCATGGGCGATCATGAACAGGTCAAGATAACGGGACTAGACGGATGATTGTTGGCCGAGCATGGTTGAGCTCAGCACAGCTAGGCACAGTTCGGTTCCTAGTAGGACTCAAACTAGGCCATGCCTCATAAGCGTGGAACAAGATCAGATTAGAACTCTATATCACCTTGACTCTACTGGCGTAGGCATGAGGAGTTAGAATTAGACAAGCATTGTGATTGACAGACTGGCTGTACGTAGATAAGCAGACTCCTACCAGATCTGGAGACCTTGGACCTTATCACTTCAGCAGCTATATAAAGGGACCTACCCAGTAGGCAAAAGGTACGCCACTTCCATAAGCCCAAACTCGTCCATATTGATTGCAGATATCTATTATCTCCTGATTATCACGCCGGAGCTGTTTGGCATGGATCACCTCCCTGCTCAGTTACGTGCGTTCATTCTTAGCAGGTACAGCATCTGGCAAACAGGATTACTAACCTCTGATTGCAGGTTGCCGAGCAGTAGTTGCAGAGTAGCAGTATAGGTCGCCCCATTCGCTGAGCTTGTGGAAATTCTGTGTAACAACATCGAGCACATCCGCTCGCGTACCTGAGTCGTGCTTCTAAATCAACTACCCCTCCTCGACCAACACATCTATCTCATCTCATGATTACTCACTTTAAAGATGGCATTTACAAACCAAAGATGATGAGAGGAACCTTGATCAAAGAAGATCAAAACTCCTTTCAACTGCGGAAACCCTAAAAACGTTAATTGATAAGGTAAGATGGATGGCTAATTAACCCAACAATCGCAATTGATTGAAGAACCAAAAAGATAAGTTGATGAATGCTATTAAAACCCGAGGTCGTAATTAACCTAACAACTCAATAGGGCAATAAATTGTCCAAGAACAAATTCAAGAACAAAGAATTCGGAATAAAACAGAAATCTCACAAAGAAAATTTCTAACAAAGCTAAAGCTTCAACTTTAATTGATCACCAAAAACTGAATTTAATTGAATACAATAGAGGCCTTTATATAGGCTACAAGAATTGAAATCCTAAACTAACTATGAAATAGGAAACCTACTAATTAGAAAATCCTAATAAGAAAAGAAAACTAATACAAATCGAACTAGAAAATCAAATAGGAAACTAATTAAGAATTAACTAGCGACGGAAATAGGAAATCAAAACGGAAAAGGAAACTTGCTGATCACATCGACGACAATATTGCTCGCTGCCGAGAATGCCGACCATGATGTTGCTCGCTGCTGAGCATGTCGATCAAGTTATGCTCGTCTTCCTCGCCCACAGTTCCCTTTAGCTTGCCCCTTGATCAACCACACCTCGCCGAGCAAATTGAGCATGCCTTTCCTAGCTCACACCTTCCTTTCCTCAGCTTGTTTGCACCGTGCCCTTAAGTTGAGTATCCTTGTGACCAACAACCTCTTCTTTCCCTTCTTGATCGACGATAAACCCTCGCACTTATCTCAACTAGCCCGATCTGCTTGATGTGACTTGGTACTCTAGGTCGATTCTTATGCGAGCTGCATGAACTCTCATCATACTCCCCCTCTTGAAAAGGATTTGTCCTCATATCCGAACATTCATAAGGATCAGTTCTATTAAAGCGCACATATTCCTTCTCAGCACAAAGGTTGATCTGGCTTTTCCCTTGCTCAGCATAAAAACTGAGCTTAATTTCTTTCTCCTCGTATGGGTTGGTCGCTTTGATCACTTCATCTTTCCTCGACTTAAGTCCTCGCTCCTGCCGATGAGCTTGCATGCCTCTCATAATTCTTTCTTGGTCCTCGCGGATTTGAACCGGGGTGAGTGGTGTTAGAACCAGTTTTCTCCCCTCTTTCTGGAGAGAGTACCGGTTTGTAAAACCATCATGTGTCACTTTTTGCGATCATACTGCCGTGGTCGCCCTAACAGAATGTGACATGCATGTACAAGCACCAAATCGTACATAACTTCGTCGCAATACTTTCCAATTGAGAATGGAACAATGACCTGCTTGGTCACCTTAACCCTCCCGCAATAACTAAGCCACTGTAGCTTGTATGGCTGTGGGTGTTCTAGGGTTTTCAAATTCAATTTTTCGACTATAAGGTTGCTCTCCACGTTGACACTGTCAATGATGAGATTACACAACCTATTCTGAACTTGACATTGAGCGTGGAAAATATTTTCCCTTTGAATGGCGACATCTCCATCATTTACTTGCGTACTCAATGCTTGCATAACGACTAGAGCTTGCGTGCTTGACTCATCCTCCTTACATTTATCCTCGCTTAAGGCGGGCATGTCGGCAAACTCCTCCTCGCCTGCAGACTCATATTCTCCATTGGCCCCTATTATTAGGATCCTTTAGTTTGGGCAATGCGAGGCAATGTGTCCCATCCCCAAACACTTGAAGCATTTAATATTTCTCGTTTTAGGCTGGATCGTCGACGAGACTCCCGGGCAGTTGTCTTGATTTTCCCCCTCGCGTTCCTTGGCTTGAGATATACCGACCTCCTAAGGCGGATTAGTAGTGCTCGCATCCCACATAGAATTATGGGTGAAAAATCTAGAAATCGGATTTGCTCGACTATTTTTCTTTTCCACCTTGATCGCCATATGCAACATCTCCTCGATCTCGATATAGTGGTGAAGCTCGACAAGATCAGCGATTTCTCGGTTTAATCCATGCATGAACCGTGCCAAGGTCGATTCCTCGTCCTCTTGAAGATTGCACCTGATCATCAAGGTCTCCATCTCCTCGTACTAATCCTCCACTGTCTTTCTCCCTTGTCTTAAGCCTTGCAGCTTCTGTTTTAGCTCGCGGTTATGATGCGAGGGAACAAATCTTTGTCGCATGATCCTTTTCATCTTATCCCATGTTGCAATCGGTGCTTCCCCGTACCTTCGTCTATTCCTCTCCATTTGATCCCACCACGTGGTCGCGTACCCACTAAACTCAACCTGAGCTAGCTTGATTTTCTTTTCTTCCGAATAGTTATGACAACTGAAGATGCGATCTACCTTGTTCTCCCACTCTAGGTAGGCTTTCGGGTCCACCTTGCCTTGGAATGCTAGCATCTTCATCTTTATGTTCCCTATATTTCTGTCCAGCAAATCTCCTCCCCAGAGACCTCGTTCATTTTGCCTTCGGTCAAACCCTCCTTCTTCATCGTCGGCCATGAATTTTGCGTTTCTAAAAGGTCCTCGTCTGGGCTTGTGCAGGAACGCAGCTTTGTGTTGTTGCTTTACAAGTTTTGCGTCAATTTCTTGGCTAATTTATGTCCTCATGCAATTTAATTCATGGGACATGAATTCTTGAAATTTCTCAAAACTAAAAGACTTTCCTTCCTTCTTAGGTGAAGTCATAAGGATGATAGATAGATAGACGGAAGTAAACATACCAATTAAAATTAGCTCTGATACCAATTGATAAGAGGAACCTTGATCAAAGAAGATCAAAACCCCTTTCAATTGTGGAAATCCTAGAAATATTAATTGGTAAGGTAAGATGGATGGCTAATCAACCCAACAATCGCAATTGATTGAAGAACCGAAAAGATAAGTTGATCAATGCTATTAAACCCCTAGGTCGTAATCAACCTAAGAACTCAAAAGGGGAATAAATTGTCCAAGAACAAATAATTCAGAATAAAACAGAAATCTCACAAAGAGAATTTTTAACAAAGCTAAAGCTTCAACTTTAATTGATCATCAAAAACTAAATTTAATTGAATACAATAGAGGCCTTTATATAGGCTACAAGAATTGAATTTCTAAACTACCTATGAAATAGGAAAACTACTAATTAGGAAATTCTAATAAGAAAAGAAAACAAATACAACTCAACTTAGGAAACCAAATAACTAGGAAATCAAATAGGAAACTAATTAAGAATTAAATAGCGACGGAAATAGGAAGCCAAAACGGAAAAGGAAACTTGTTGATCACGTCGACGACAATATTGGTCGCTGTCGAGCATGCCGACCATGATGTTGCTCGCTGCCGAGCATGTCGATCAAGTTATGCTCGTCTTCCTCGCCCGCAGTTCCCTTTAGCTTGCCCCTTGCTCGCCCATACCTCGCCGAGCAAATTGAGCATGCCTTTCCTAGCTCGCACTTTCCTTTTCTCAGCTTGTTTGCACAATGCCCTTAAGTTGAGTAGCCTTGCGACCAACAACCTCTTCTTTCCCTTCTTGATCGACGATAAACCCTCGCACTTATCTTCAACTAGCCCGATCTGCTTGATGTGACTTGGTACTCTTGGTGGATCCTTATGCGAGCTGGATGAACTCAAATCAAAAGACCTTTGCTGCCACCATCCCTTTTGACACTCCACCAGAATTTGTGCTGACCTTAAAATGGCCTCGACCAACAAAAATTGGTGTCTTGCTATGAAAGATGAGTTTCGTTCCTTAATGGATCAGAATACATGGGACTTTATAGGCTTATACCACTTCTCTCTTATCGCACAGATATTGGTTGTCGATGGGTGTATCGCATTAAGCATCATGCTGATGGTTCTATCTCTTTATATAAAGCTCGCTTTGTTGCTAAAGGCGATTATCAAGAATATGGTCTGGATTTTTCTCAGACTTTCAATCTAGTTGTCAAACAACAAACCATAAGGCTTGGTCTCACTCTTGCCATTCATTATAACTGGCTCATTCGTTAGCTTGATATCTCCAATGGCTTTCTCCATGGAAGTTTATCTGAGTATATTCACATGGTTCAACCCCCGTTATTCATTGATCAGAACCATCTGCACTATGTTTGCAAGCTCAACAAATCTCTATACGGTTTCAAACAGGCTCCGCGAGCATGGTTCATCAAACCATTGTCGGCAACCTAGCTAGTTTTCGTATCTTCTAACCAAGCTTTCTCATGCGACGAGCACGACTCAGCTTGCGGGTGGTTAATAAGAATAGATCTTAATCTTAACAGGAATATATCCTAATACCTCATAATCCAAATAAAAATAGATCCTAATAGATCATAATCCTAAAAAGAATAGATTCTAGGTTCTAACCTCAATTATATCTCATGTATATATCTCTATATATAACTATAAATATTATAAATTTAATATAATTTATCATCATTCTTCAGACCAGATCAGATAACGATCATATATTATATAGTAGTAATAAAGTTATTTTAAAACTACCGAGAATTTTTAAATTTTCTTCGCTAGCTAGTACTAGTACAGTCTTCACTGTTTCATATTCTCTCTCTCCCTTACTCTCTATATCTCTCTCTTGTGTTTATGTGTGTGTTTTGTATGCTCATTAGTGATAATTGATACTAAATGACATTAAACCATGATCTATTTGTTCCTTGAAATTTAATAATCCGTCGATTTCAAAGGATATTCTATTTCGGGACATTTTAGTTAATTGCTTACTTTAACTAAAGAGTTAGTAAATTACTTGGGCACTTATGAAATTTTCAATTACATTATGTGCATGTCAACCAATTCGTATATGGAGCACCTATGCGCTCCTAGCAAGGAGCGCCTATTCATTTTATTACGTTGTTTTTTCATTTTTTTTAATTAAATATTCATTTTTATCGTTGTTACTGAAAATCAATAATAATAATAAGAATATTAAAATGAACATTTAGTTATAAAAAATGCACAAACAACATAATAAAATGATTAAGAGCACCTAGGCGCTCCTTACTAGGAGCGCATAGGCGCTCCATATAATTTCTAGCATGTCAACTGCTAATTACATATTCTTTCTAATCTTATTCCTCCTTCTCTTAATTATCTCAAACATATTAATGTGACGACTAAAGGTCCGATCACGAATACGATATATGATAATATTAAGTAATATGATACAGTTCATAATATGAATATGAGATGATATGAGTGATGTGAGTTTATAAATTAAAAGACTAAATTGCTCCCATGATGTAAAAAATTTGAATGTGATGTAAGAAGAGAGAATTTGATGTGAAAAAGTTTGAATGTGAGGAGAGAATTGAGAAACGATGAGAGAGAATATAATGTAAAATGTTTGAATTGATTTGTGAGAATGTATAAGTGTAGGGAATAAATGGAAATTGTTTGATATTAATATATGATATATGATGATATTTAAGTGTAATATTGATAATATATGTAAAATGTAAAATGTAATGATATTCAAATATAATTATATGTCAAACTCGTGATCTGACCCTAATTCATCCTCGCTCAAAATCGATCAATCCTTTTCATAATATTTTGTCCTACTCCTACATACCATCTCAATTACGTTAATATCATCAATTTGTTTGATTACTAGATACGTACTCGTTAATTACACCCAATAATCGTTTATTGAATTGTTCACCTAACACAACAGTCACTTTAGAGCCAGGAGGACAGCAGTTCATGTCAAACCTACCTACTATTGCTTTCAAGACATGACACTGTGACAGTGCCCAAAATCTTGTTCGGAGATAGGAGTATTTCATAACTAGCTAGCATTTTAGCTAAACCCTTCCCCTAAATTCTTTGATTATTAATTAATTAACTAATCCAATTTGGAATGCTTTAGCTAAACAAATACTCTTTCTATTTTGTTTTAATTATTCAAAAATCGATATTTTTCCCTCACAATATGTCGATATCATGGACAATTGAATCGAAACGAAGGAATACGGTAAAAACTAACCGGTGATCACACGAACACACACATCCATAACTCCCTAGTTGAAAAACCTTTGTACAAATTGACTAATGTTGGATCCATATTACTCCACGGTTTAATTAGGATTATTTGTGTTTTAGACACTAAAATTTTCGTGAGCTCGTAAAATAAGTTCTCAGTTTTCAAACTTTGCAATTAATACCCTAGCGTTCAATTTTTGTTGCGATGTGAGTCATATTGGATGGATTTCGTTAAAAACTAACGGGGGCGGGCTCACGTGAAAAATCCGAGACTTTTCGAAGGACTTTAATATGTCCTTCTACCACGAAATAAACTATAGGGCCTAAATTAAAATTTGTTAAAATAATTTTAATTTTTGTAAATTTATTCCTAAAATATTTATAAAACTCTATAATTATATTATAATATAATTAATTATTATAATTATTATTATATTAGAAACTGAAAATAATTATATATTACAAATTAAATACGTACAATTAAAGATTATATATTATATCCTAATACCTTAATTAATTCCATCTAATTATCTAATACCTTAATTAATTCCATCTAATTATCTAATATCTTAATTAATTCCATGTGATTATCTAATACTTTAATTAATTTCATCTAATTTAATTAAACAATTCCACCACCACCACCACTTCACCCATCACCCAACACCATCTTTGTCGCCGCCGCTACTACCATAACCACCACCACCACCACCAATACAACAAAATTAAAGAACAATTCATCCAAAACTTGTTGTGCAACCATTTCTGGTTAAATACCACAAATTAAGCTTCTAAAAGTACATGATCAAGAAGTTGTTACTTAAGAGGTCATGTGACTCCATTCAGAAAGAAACATGGCAGTAGGGATACAAATCTTAACCTCCAACTAACAAGCAATCATTGCTGTGAGGAGCCCCCCGATCGCTTTTGCTGATTTGATGTTGGGGCTGCAGCTGGGATGGCGGTGGCATATGTCCATATGGCGGTGGTGGGTACATCGGGTGATAAAATTGACATTGAGGTGGTGGTGGCGGCATACCTGGATAAGGATAATGTTGCCCTTGTTGCTGCTTCTCAGAACCACCCGACCCTGAAGCACCAGATGAACCCCCATCTTGGGATGGAATTACTTTCTCTTCTCCCCTCTCGATTTTCAATCCGCCACAGTTCCATAACTCCGGCGACGACCCCTGACCTTCAACCACCCAAACTTCTCCCTCGTTCCTATCCAAACCCACAGCCCTCACCCTCCTATTAACCCTAATCACTCCCCATGTCTCTTGATTCCACCATCCCTTTCCTCTAAACCCACCCGCAGCCCGCCATGAGATATATATACATATATATATAGAGAGAGAGAGAGAGAGAGACGAAGAAGAAGGGGAGGGAGGAAGAGAGGGGGTCAGATCTTGTGGATGTGGGTGTAGGTGTGGGGTGGGCTGGGGCCTGGGGGTAAAGGGTGGGTTTTATTTTCTTCTTTTTAAGGGTCTGAAGTTAATTTTGTGGAAAAAGATTTAAACGCTCCTGATTAACTCACATGTTTTGCGCTTAAGTTTATTTTCGTTAGATTTTAACGAATTTCATCGAAAAAATTGAAATTGAAACAAAAGTGAAATATTGAGGTTTAAATTGTAAAATTTGAAATCTGGAGATTCATTTTGTAAGCTCATAAAAACTTTGGGATATAAAATACGGTTAACCTAGTTTTTATATACAGCGCCTAGGCACTCCTTGCTTATAAAGTGCCTTAATGCATATAAAAATTATAAAATATGCACATAACATAATTAGTAATGCACATAAAGGTTATATGTGCATAATTTATAACTGTTATGGATATTATGTCATTTCTAAGCAAGGAGTGCCTAGGCTAGGGCTGGAAATCGGATGGATCGGATCGGAAATAGGGTGTTTCGGAAAAATTCCAAAAAAATTTAGAATGGAAAAGTCTATTCCAATTTCCATCCAAAAAATTTTTAAAATGTATAATACATTCCAATTCTGAAACCATGTATTTTTTCGGAATTTCGGAAATTCCAAATTTCCGAAAACTTTGAAATATTTACGGAATTTCGGAAATTTCCGAAAATTTTGGATTTTTTTTAAAACGAATTTTTGAAATAAAAATTGATTATCTCTATTTGTGTCATTAATTCCATTATTTAATTATTCTATTACTTATATTTTTTTTTTGCTTTAAAATCAATAAATGATATTATATTTTCTTTAGTCTATTAATAATATGTATGAATGATTTATATATTGAATTATTGGTCTAGTGTTTGTATCTTGCTTTGAGTGTAAGAGGTCATGAGTTCAATTCTCTCTCTCTCTCTATATATATATATATATATCTACTTTTTATATTTCAGGAATCGAAAATCAAAAATCGAAATTTTGAAAATCGGATCGAAATTCCAAAATTATAGTTTTGGAAATATTTTGGATCGGATTTCGGAATTTTCAAAATTTTTAAAACCAATTCCAATCCAAACAATTTCGGAAAAATCGAAAATCGGAAATTCGAAAATCGGATAAAAAAATTTTTTTGATTCCAAAATTGAAAATTTTCGAATTAAAATCGGCTAAAATCGAAATTTTTCATTCCAATTTCCACCCCTAGCCTAGGCACCCCATGTACTTCTCGTACTGGATCAGGGGCCCCGGCTATGTGTATGACATTGCTGGAACAGCAATGATAGAATCCCCATCGTTTAAAATGTCAAAACGCAAATCTAATGGTTCAAAGAGTATGCCATAACCTTTGCTAAGTTAGAACACAGCAACCCATGTCATTTGCTTAGGGAACCCATTTCAACTTTTAAACATTTAAATAATCTCAAACATATTATATATATATACATTTCGTTTCAATATTATTACCTATAATATAATAAATATATATTATTAGAAAAAATATTAGAATTGTGGATAATTAAATTATTTAAATAAAATAAATGTAACTGAATTTTTAAATAAGTGTTGTCTTGTTAAAAAATATTTATCTCAAAAAATATATATTATCTTATATTTCTTAAAGTCAAACAAAAGTATATTTTTTCTAATAATATATATTATAAAGTATTTGAGGACGATAAATATTTTTTATATTTTTGAGAAAGTATTTGAGTGATCTGCGAATCACAGAAAGAGAGTTAGGGTTCGGAAAAATATAAAGTTATACATGATAAATTATATTAAAATATAAAATATAATTATCCTCACAAGAGAATTAATTAATGCACTTGTCTTGTTGGAGAAAAATGTACCCTCCTATTGCTACAGAGTACAAGAATGAAAAACATTGGAGAAAAATGTACCCTCCTATTGCTACAGAGTACAAGAATGAAAAACATTCGATGATGGGAGTACTTTGTAATTAACCCAATAGACTCTATGGACTCAGTTTTTAAATATCTTAACTTTTAAGTGCTCCACTAATGGGAAACCTCTCACTGACATAAGAATTGCCCCAATCCACAACAGTACCCTAGATAATGAACACTCTTTTTTACCACTCACTCCACTTCCCACTTTCCCAAATTGCTTGCAGTTGTGTATACCACTCCCCTAATATATATATATATATATATATATATATATGGAAATAATCAAATACAAATCATAAATATCATACAAATATAGGAATTATTATATCTTAGTACTTTTTTGTTGTATTTTCGTTAATTTTATTGTATCTTAATTTTTTTTGTTCTATCTGAATAAGACTCCGTTATATAATATTACATTTTTGTTGTATCTTCGCATCTTAGTTAGTTTGTTGTATATTTACGAATATATTGTATCCTAGTATACTTTTGTTGTATCTTAGTTGATTTTTAAAAAAAAAATTGTTGTGTTGGATCTTTATTTTACAAAATACAGACATATAACTAACATACAACAAAAATATATTAAGATACAACCGGTTCGTACGGTTTGTACGAAAAAGATGTTTGTAGCGGAATAAGCCCCTATATATATACTAGTAAATGCTTGTATCCGAGGGCACGAAATATTTTTTTAAAATTAAATACTGTTAAAAAATATATTGACAATTTTTTTTAAAATTATCTATGTTCGAGAACATATTGTGGGAAATTAAAAAATTACTTAAAAATTAATATTGTAATTATATATTATGATTAAGTTTATAAAAATAAAATGTTATAATAATGTTCTAAATCCTCTGTAAAGAAAAGAATGAAAGCAACTTTCCACAATTTAAAAGAATTTTTATTTATTTTTTGAAAAAAATATTTTAGCAGGCACATTTCAAGAAAAACTGAAAACTTTTCTCCGTTGCTATATGGGAGAATCTTGATGACAGATAATCTGACGAGTGTGTAGGCGTTCCGTTTTATTAGGAGCGTCCAATACACATATATATTATAAATTATGCACATATATGTATTATAAAATGCACATATTAATTATATCACGTATATGTGCATAATTAATATGTGTATTTTATAATACGTATATGTGCATAATTTATAATATATATGTCTATTGGACGTTCCTAATAAAATCAAGCGCCTAGGCGCTCATCCGAATTTGTATCTTGAATAATGCATAAGCAATGCAATGACTATCTAGCCAGCTAGATATGAAAGGGTACTTCTTTATGAGCTGAATTTACAAAGGTTGCTAATGTAAGCGACAGAGAATATATGACAGTTAGTCGGCATGCATTGTTCTCGAGAAATGTGCATTACTTTTCATCAAGAAGGGTCTTCCTTATAAATGCAAGTTGTGCATTACTTTTCATCAAGAAGGGTCTTCCTTATACTATAGATAATTAGATATACTAGCGTACGTACGTACCCAAGGGCACGACATAAGGCTCAAGAAAATTATATGTATATATTTTTAATAAACTTATTTTAAAATTAAAATATATTCAAATTTATATTAAAATATTTTTAGGTAAAATTACCTTTTTAGTCCCTGACCTTTGACCCAGTAGACGATTTAGTCCTTAACGTTAGTTAATCCCTTAGTACGTAGTCCCTAATCTTTCAATACCCAAGGCCGATCTAGTCCCTATCCTAATTTTGACCGGGTCAATTGTAAATTAACGTGCATAATATGCTGATGTGGTATATTAGGAGGGGTATAATAGTAATCTTGAAATATGTTTTCTTCTTCCTCAAAAATTCCTTCTCTTTCCTCTCTTCTTTCTCTCCCTCTCTCTCTAATCTTCTCTCCCTCTCTCTCTCTGTCGGCGCTCTTCTTCTTCTTGCAGCAAACCCTTCTTCTTTCTTCAATCTTCCATGAAACGGAAGAAGAAGGATCGAAGAATTGAAGAGTTGAAGAATCGAGGGGGAA
>JAOWAN010047029.1:0-14248 GCA_028566635.1 Lobelia cardinalis
AAATTAGCGACGGAAAAATGTAAATTAGCTACGGTTTCCGTCGCTAATTAGCGACGGAAGCTTTCCGTAGCTATTTTTTCCGTAGCTATTTTGATCTTTTGTAGTAGTGTTATGGCCCTTTCGGGATATGCGGACGTGCATTGTTTTGGGACGAGCTTCATGGCTTGGTAGGTTTATGTGGGTCTCACCGGTGTATTGGGGGTGATTTTAATTTGTTTCACCGATTTAGCGAAAAGATGGGGGGAGGGGGTCTAGAATTACCACGAGTATGAGATGTTTTGACGAATTCATTCAAGAACATAGTTTACGTGATTTACCTCTGTCTATTGCCATCTACACCTGTCTGTATCCGGGAGAAGAATTGTACTACTAGGATCGATAGATTTCTCGTCAGTAACTCATGGGAGGAGACTTTCTCGGACTCCAGTCAGTTCTTCCTAGAATTGTCTCGGAACACTTTTTGATTACGCTTGAGTTCACTCCAATCAAGCGGGGTCCTCCCGTTTTCGTTTTGAGAATATATGGTTATATCACTCGGATTTTAAAGAATTAGTAACTGATGGGAGAAGTGTGTTGTCGAGGGGTGGGGAAGTTTTGTTTTGATTTTGGAAGTTGAGATTTTTGAAGGCGAAGTTAAAGGTTTGAAATAAGGAAGTGTTAGGGGATATAAGGGTGAGGAAATGTGAGCTTATAGGGAAGTTGAGGAGTTGGATAAAGTAGAAAAGCCTAGGTGTTTATCTTTTGATGAATTGAATAGACGGTATAGACATATCGAGGAACTTGAGGATATTTTGTTTAAAAAAGATGTAAGCTTGCAAGAGTGAAGTGATTCAAGGAACGGGATTGCAACTCCAAATTGTTCCGTAGAGTGACTACGGGAAAGCGTGGACTAGGATATATTAAGGAGATAGAGATGGAAGATGGAGCTATTGTGAGAGATTTGAGAACTCTCGCTAATGAGATTTTTGGTTTTTACAAGAAACTATATTAAGAGAATATTGCGAATCGAAGGATGATCGATGGGCTGGACTGGAGCCCTATTTCGGAGGAGAAGGGAATGGGGTTAAAGAGACCATTTGAGGAGATTGAGATTCACGAAGCCATTTCGGAATTAGCCGGAGATAAGGCGCTGGTCCAGACACGTTTACTCTGGCTTTTTTTCATTCATTCTCGGACATCGTTAAGAGTGATGTTGCGAGAATGATGTCCGAGTTCTATGTTAATGGGGTAGTGTGTCACAGTATCAATTCTACGTTCATGACCCTCAATCCTAAAAAAGAAAGGTCACTCAAGATAATGGATTTTCGACATATTAGTCTTGTGACTAGCATTTACAAGATCATTATTAAATTGCTATCTCGCAGACTTGGAGAGGTATTGGGTGATACCATCTTTGAAGCTCATTGGGCTTTTGTTAAGGTCTGATTGATGCTGCTGTGTGGCTAATGAGGTTGTAGATGACCCGAGGAGAAGAGGCGGGAAAGGGTTAGTATTCGGTTAGATTTTAAGAAGGCGTATGATCGAGTTAATTGGCGATTCCTTGATCTAGTTATGGATAGACAAGGTTTCGGTACTAGATGCCGGAGATGAATTCAAGGGTGTCTTTCCTCTTCTTTATTCTCTGTCATGGTTAATGGGGAGCCTAATGAGTGGTTTCGTGTATCAAGAGGTCTTAGTCTGGGTATCCTATGTCTCTTTTTCTTTTTACGCTAGTTGTGGATGTTCTTATTAGGTTGTTGATGAGGTGTGAAGCAAGAGGTGTTTTAGAGGGCTGTTGGGTTGGAAATGATGTCTCATCTTCAATATGCGGATGACACCATTCTATTCTTGTCTGAGGAGCGTGGTAAGTTTGCAAATATCCTTACCATTCAAATCTTCGAGATGCGTCTAGCCTTAAGATCAACCTAATCAAATGTGGTTTAACGGGCATTAGTTTAGAACCTTCAATTGTGAGTTCGTATGTTGATCTTTTGGGCTGTCCTATTATGATTTGTCCTTTTTCCTATATTGGTCTTTCTCTAGATGAAAATCCTAGGGCGACTAAGTTTTGGAATCCAGTTATTGATAAGGTGTCTAAGAGGTTAGCCGGGTGGAAAGGTGCTTATTTATCTGTAAGGGGGAGAGTCACTCTCATTGAGTCATGCCTATCCAATATTTCTATTAATTATTTATCTCTGTTTAAGCTATCCATAGGAGTGGCAGAGTGCTTAGAAGGGATAATTCATTGATTTTTATGGCGTGGATCTAAAGAGGGGAGTAAGTCTCATTTAGTGGCATGGAAGAAGGTGAGTCGATCCAAGGAAGATGGGGGATTAGGGTTAGGGAACCTGATTATCAAGAATACTTCTTAGATTGGTAAGTAGTTATGACGTTTTTCACTAGAGCATGATTCTTTATGGCATAGGATTATTCGGAGTAAGTTTGGTGATAATCATAATGGGTGAGATGCAGCCGCAAGTCTTTCTACCACGTATGCCAGTTCGTTGAAGTTCATTTCGAGTTGTTTTCACTTTTTCTATCCTCATGTTCGTTATGAGGTTGGGATTGGAAATCAAGTCTGGTTTTGAAAGGATCATAGCACAGTATATGAAATTTTTCTCTTAAGGTCTCTTTTTTTTCATTTGTTTCGACTTTTCAGTTTTTATAACACGCCTATTTCTACTTTCCTTGTTAGGAGGGGGGGAGGGGTTAGGTTACTTGGGATTTTCATTTTGTGAGTAATCTCAATGATAGAGAGTCTATATCTGTTGCAGATTTACTGCTTCAACTGTCCTCTTTTCATTTTTGGATCTAAATCTGACTGACGAATCTGAGTTTCGGATCAAACTGGATTTTTTTTCTGTGAAGTCCTTCACCAAAATTCTTTATCCACACATTACACATACAACTTGACTTTCCTCTTTACCATTTCATTTGGAAGTCCAATGTCCCGTTTAAATACAAGGTTTTTGCTTGGTCATTGGTTCTAGGCCGTTTGAACATTAATGATTGGCGGCAAAGGAGACAACCGAAAATCCATCTCTTCAGATGTGTGTCATGTGTATGGGAGCTAGTGAGTCTCACTAGCATCTCTTTATGTATTACTTGATGGCTTGGAGTTTTTAGTACAAGTTGTTTGGGATGGGGGTGAGACATGCATTATGCCTCGGCGCCTCGCAGTGTGGAGGAGTTATTTATGATTAGCCATATGAGTTTTGATCGATCGAGGGATGCTTCTTTGTTGTGAGTTCAGTTTATTGTTAGCTAGAGATTGAAAATTTGCTATAGAGTAGTTTCGTATGTATATGTTATTTTTGGATGATTTTGGTGGATTTCTTTTTCGCCTTTCTTTGTACATTCTTTCTTTATTAATATTCTTCTTTTATTTTAAAAAAAAGTTTGATTTTGTTAAACAAACGAAAGGGAAATATGCAGATTATTGATTTAACATAATCATGTTTCCCGTTCTAAAAATGGCAAGTGTGCTATTTGATGAATGAGGGAGTGTTAATATTAAATTTTTTTTTTTGGGAGGGAATGATAAGGATCCCCATTTGAGTTGCCGGTATGTGATTTTTGTTGGTGGCCTCCTATGTGCTTTACCATACACATATTTGACAAATAGCTTGGAATGGATAGTTTAAATCACAAAATTTAGAATCCCTAGCTTATAAGTGATGCTGGTATAAGCCTCCTGTAAAATTGAAAGAAGGGCCCTCCCTTCACAATTTCAATAAACCAAGGGAATGTGAGAAAATAATTCCGACAAAGAAGGCTGCGGCTTCAGAAAGAAAAATGGCAAGCCAAGGAACCTTCTTGTAGGCCCTCTCTCTCTCTCTCGATCGATGAAGCTGCGGGACTTGTGCACCTATCCATACGAATGAAGCAATCATTCTTCTTCAACAACAAGGTTTATCATGGTTTGGCACTACCCAACAAGAACCCTAAATACATCCTCAAACACCCAGTAGCGATACCCTTTACAGGAGGCTTATACATCCGCAATTTCTGCATCTGAACCATCCATTTCAATCTATGTGGGAAGACATGTGATTATATATAGTCTATGACTCCACTAAGTGGCTATTTTGGGAAAAATAAACCTATAAAAACTTCATACGCTAATGTGCCCTTAGTTATTGTTAAGATGAAAGACGTAAATGATACGAATCCTTGAATTTGTGGAATTTAGCCGTCTAGGTAATACAGTGGTCTCTCACTACCATGAGAGGGAATCCTTTTAGTTTTCAGCCTGTGCTTCAAGACCAACTTTGTTTCAAAATTTCTTCTCGACAGATGGTCATGCCCTCTATCATATAGACTTTGCTCTATTCTTGAATAGTCTTCTCTCTAGAACCTGTTATTGGGGACTACAAAAGTTTTACACCATCTGCTAAGCTGCATAATGTGATCCTGCTGTTGGACCTTGGAAAGTTTTTGTTATCCTAATTGCAAGACCTTTGCCACCCTCTGACTAGGCATACAAAGTTACAAGTTATGTAACTCATGGGTAATTGCATATTTCTTTACATTACTTGTTAGTGGATGGTTGCCACATTCACATTATGCTGGCCTCTCTTTGGTTCTGAAATATGTTAAAAGGTCCAGGTAAATGAACACTTGAGAATGCCCAACTTTCTGCCTTAAATTTTTTTTGCTGCAACTGTGCGTTAGAACAGCCCTCAGCTTCAAATCTGCAACTGGCCGAAACCTAACATTTACCTATGATAGGGGTAGTGACATGTGCCAGGCATCAAAATAAGATGTTAGCAGAATTAGATAAGAAAAGAATTGGGATATCTTAAACCATATACTTTTTTCTTCTCTTCTTTTGCTTGAATGCGTAGCCTTAGACCTGATGTGTTATCTCTAGATTTTCAAGGATTCATTGAAAATTGGATGGTTGAGGTTCCTGCTATGTTATCTGGACTTGGCTGCGATGATCTGAGATTGGTGCGGATCCAGGTTTCAGATCCTCCAAATTTGTGAAATTTACACCGAATTTAAGTGTAAAACAGCCACACCCATACCCATACCCATGTCGTGTCGGACATGGGTAGTTTAGCAAAAGCAAAGGTTCGAGGTAACATAGGGTTCCTGTCCTGACGTCGGGCCTTGTTTGCGGTATTCCTCCCCATGCACACTGCGCAGTAGAGTGAAGAGGTACTCATTAGGTTTCTTGCAAGTGATTTTCTTTCTTGTCAAATAAAACATCCATTTGATCTGGTAGTCTTGTCCAGGTGCACATGTCAAAGAGTTTCAATGAACACCGTATAAAGAGATTTAGGTGAAGTGAAGTAGTATCTCCTGATAGAACATGTTTGTGCATTACTATTGGACCATGACCTTATATTTCCACATTAACGTTACCATATCTAATTTCGTGAGTATGTATTATTATTTTCCAGTATTTTTTTCCCTATTCCGGTCTGAATATTTTGTTTTATTAGTGCAGATATGTGAGTGGATGAATGGCCAGAAGTGCCTCGGGTCTTCAGTTGCATATGGCCAAGTTCAGATAGACTTGATAACGAAGGTTCATGGTCTGGAGCAAGCAGAGAAGTACTTTGATAATCTTCCAAACTCTTTAAGACCATGGCAGGGATACATTGTTCTTTTGAACTGCTATGCCAAAGAAAAAATGTTGGCAAAAGCAGAAGCCGTGATGCAGAAGTTTAGGGAATTGCGCTATGCTAAGCCATTGCCCTACAACATCATGCTGGGCTTATATTCTCAGTTGAGAAAGCATTCCAAGCTAGACTATCTCGTGCAAGAGATGGAAGAGAAAGACATTAGAGATAAGGTCACATATAATATCAGATTAAATATTTATGTAGCTTCTTCGGACATAGAGCAAATGGAAAGGCTCCTAATGAAAATGGAAGTTGACCCTATGGTCACTATGGACTGGAAGTCATATTCCATAGCAGCGAATGGCTACTTGAATGCTAGTGCTACAGAAAAGGCTTGCGCAGCACTACGAAAGGCTGAGCATCTCATCAAGGTTGATACGAGTAGTTCTCCATACGACTTTCTTCTCACTCTGTATGCAAGAGCGGGGAGAAAAGATGATGTGCATCGCATGTGGAACCTGCAAAAGGAAACTCGGAAGTTTAGCAATAGGAGTTATCTTTCTATGATGAGTGCACTAACTATTCTGGATGACCTTGATGGTGCGGAAAAGATATTAGACGAGTGGGAAGCAGGACACACATATTTTGAGCATCGAATTCCAAATTTTCTCATAAGTATTTACTGCAACAAAGGTAATGTAAGGAAGGCTGGATCAATCCTGAATAGACTTATAAAGAGTGGGAAGAAGCCTGATTCATGTGCATGGAGTCATATGGGACTTGGGTATCTTCAAGTGAGCCAGATGGACAAGGTAGTGGAGACAACTAAAGAAGCACTCTTAGCAAGTCATACAGGATGGAGGTCAAATTTTCCCACTTTGGTGGCTGCTTGTTTGAAATACTTGGAAGGAAAGGGAGATGTAGATAAAGCAGAGGAGATTGTCAGATTAATCCAGAAGAAGTCTGTGCTTTCGATGCATAGCACGAAAAAGTTGGTAAAATATTGGGGAAACAAGGAGCTTGCGCAGCGGCTGCATGTCTTGTGGGAAGGTCAACAAACTTAACCTGATCCTAATCTAAAACCTCTAACTACTGCATGGTGTCCAGCGATTGGTATAAAGCATTTTCTCTGATACAAGTATTGTGGAAAACCAGGATCGAAGGCACTACGTATACGAGAGATGGTTTTGTCCAACATCTAGAGTACTTTTATGAGAAGCAAGTTGGTGTTATGGAAAGGGTATAAGTTCATCTATAATCCAAAATTGATTATGGTTTGATTGGCAACTGCATACTCACTGGAGTAGGAAAGATACTAGATGCAGAAGCAGAGGAGGTAGTTCATTTACCAAATGACGTAAGTTTGCTCCAATATCTAATGCACTCATAAATTACTCATCAGAAGTAGATTGGAAGAAACACTTCTTTTTGGCAGTTATGTTCCCGGTAGGCAACCTTTTTTATCAACATAATATTAGAGTGACATGTGTCAAAATCGAATGTAATTGATGATTGCAATACCAGAACTTCAATTAGGAACCAAATATGAATCGCACAATTTGAAACGGAAACGAAAGTGATTTACGCGAGCTCCTGCTCAGTTCATGTTTACAGAAGCTAATTCTCATCTTAGGGAATGAAAGAGAAGTAACTACAACTATTTATACTAGCTAAATTGTACATAACAGAAACAAACAACAAAGCTAAACTTGCGGCCCTTTATTTATCATTAATGACTAATCAGCCCCTCCGTAATATTGACAAAGTCCCATGTTGTGCCTTTCCCTTTAGCAAGTCTGTTGTCGTTACATATTTAACGACATCACTTGACATTCCTTTAAGATTTGATTCAACTTGAGCTGCAACTCTTTCATGATCATTCGGCAAGGTTGCTGGTGTATCAACTTTGCTATTCTCAATAAACCCCCCCCCCCCCGACCCCACAAGTTGAGAGGTGAAGAAATTGAAGACCCCTAACTTGGTCAATAAGTTGCACAAAGGAGGCTCACAAAGAAACTTGGTGAAGAGATCGGCAAGTTGACAAGCACTAGGGACATGGATAGGTTTAATCAAGCCCTGTTGAACCTTTTCACGAACAAAATGACAATCCAGCTCAATGTGTTTAGTGCGAGCATGATAGAGAGGGTTAGAGGCGATGGAAATAGCAACAATACTATCACTGTGAATATGAACAGGAAGAGGAATGTCAACCCCTAAGTCCAGGAGCAAACTATGCAGCCACATAACCTCACAAGAAGAAAAAGCAAGGGCTCTGTATTCTGCCACAACAGATGATCTAGCTGTTTGCTTCTTGGAGGACCAAGAGAGAAGAGAATCACCTAACAGCATAAAATAACATGTGACAGATTTTTAGTCATTTGCATCACCCCCCCAATCACTATCACAATAAGCATGAAGTTGAAGATCACTGTTGGCAGGGAAAAAACAATCCTTGTCCAGGAGCCACTTTGATGTATCTCAAAACCATGTGTAATGCATGAAGATGAGAGGTTCGTTAACTTTGAACAAACTGACTTAAATACTGGGCAACATAGGCTAAATCTGGCCTAGTCATGGTTAGGTAAACAAGTTTACCAACCATTTAGATGCTACTACCGTACTATCAAGAGGAAAATGATTTTCTTTCATTGACTCCTGTAACTGCCTATAAGAGTTAGCATCATCCAATAAGTCACCAACAATAGCAATCAATTTCTGACTAGGATCAAAAGGAATGACCAAAGGCAATCCTGCACTTTCAAGTAACTCAATAGCATACTTCCTCTTATTCAAGTGAAACCCTACTGGAGTTCCAACATTCTCAATTCTCAAGTAATACTTGATGAGTCCAAGATCCTTGATGCTCAAAGTAGAATGTAAAAATCGTTGAGCTCAGTGATAGCATCCAAGGAATTCTCAACAACAATATTGTCATCTACATAAACTAAAACCACAGTGGATGCAGGAGTGGTCTTGGTGAGGAGAGAGTAGCCAACATGTGATTGGAAGAATCCCAAAGAGAGTAGGGAAGAGATCAACTTTCTAAACCACTGCCTGGAAGCCTGTTTAAGGCCATAGAGGGATTTAGTAAGTTGACACACCAAATTTGAACCAAGAGGAGCAGGATAACCTTGAGGAAGCTGCATGTATACCTCCTCTTGCAAGTCACCATGCAAGAAAGGATTATTGACATCTAACTGATGAACATGCCAGTTTTTAACAGCAGCCACAACAAGGATAGATCTAATAAAGACCATTTTTGCAAAATGTGCAAATGTCCCTTGAAAATCAATGCCTTTAGTCTGAGTATAACCTTTTCCCACTAACTTTGCTTTATACCTTTCAATTGTGCCATTTGAATGGTATTTTACTTCATAAACCCATTTGGAACCAACTTCCCTTTTACCTGGAGCAGTGGAACAATTTTCCAAGTATGATTAGTTTCCAATGCTTTTTCATAGCTTCAATTCATTTAAGATCCTTTGAAGCCTGAGAATATGATGTTGGTTCCACAACTTGATGAAGAGAATTAATGAAGGAAACATGTTCGTTCAGATGGAATGGATGAATAAGACATGTACTGAGAAATAGTAAATTTAGAAGGAGTATGAAAATAATTAGATGTCGGCTCATAAGAAGGAACAACATAATCCTTGAACTTCACAGAAGAGGCCTGGACTCTATCTGATTTTCTTAAAGGAAGAGCACTGGAAGATGAGGAATGAGTAGAAAGATTGGAAGATGGACTATCATGGTGAATACCGGAAAAAGAAGAATTAGAAGGAACAGAAGGTGATTGGGAAGATTTTGAGGAAGGAGATGAAGATGTAATAGAAATGAGAGATAAAGGTGTTTTGTGAGGAATTACTTCATCAATTGGCCAAGATAATGGAGAAGAAGAATGGGAGGAAGATGGACAAGGATTGGGATTGGTGGAAGATGTTTCTACGAAAGGAAAGACATTTTCATGAAACACATCATGTCTAGATACTAGGTATTGTTTGGAGTCGAGATCATACAGTTTGTAACCTTTCTGATGAGAAGGATATCCAAGGAAAACACATCTGAGTGCTTTGGAGCCAATTTATCAGTAGTATGGATAGAAGCATAGTACAAGCAACCAAAAACTCAGAAAGATAAGTAATCTGGTGGTTTGTTGAACAAAAGCTCAAAAGGAATTTTAAATTTTGTGGCTGGAATCCTATGGATGATGTGAGTAGCAGCTAACAAGCAATCACCCCTAAAATGTTTAGGCAAACTAGCCTGAAATCTAAGTGCTCTTGTCATGTCCAAGAGATGTTGATGTTTTCTATCGGCCTTATCATTTTGTTGTGGTGTTTTGATGCAAGAACTAAAATGAACAATTCCCAGACCGGCAAGAAAAGGATTGAGCTATTGATTGAAGAACTCAGTTTCATTATCAGTTCTAAAATTTTGAATGGATATCCCAAATTGATTCAAGACAAAGGCATGGAAATTTTTGATAGTGGCAGGAACATTGTCCTTGGAAGGCAGTAAATATGTCCAAGTGAATCTAGAGTAATCATCTACAAGGGTGAGAAAATAATTGCAGCGATTAATAATGGATAACCTATATGTTCCCTAAAGATCACAATGAAGCAATTCAAAACACTTGGTGGAATGTATTTCACTAGAAGGAAAAGGTAGCATATGCTATTTTGCAAGAGGACATATAGTGGATAACAACTGTTATGATCATTGCTATTACATGAGGAAAAATCGACATTTTCTTCATAATGATCAGAGAAGAATGGCCAAGCCTCTTGTACCGGGTCATTGGATCTATGGATACTTAATTGCATTTGGAAGTTCTGGAAAATTGATCATTGTCTTGCATATGCAGAAGGTATAACCCATCATGAATTAAGCCAGTAGCTAGAATTGTCCCTTGGATTTTGTCCTGGAAGATGCAAGAAGTTATAGTGAAGAAACATTCACAAGATATCTGATGTTTAGCTTTAGGAATGGATAATATATAAATTGAATTGAAAGGTGGGAACATAAAATACATCATGAAGAACGAAATTGGGACATATCTCAACAGAACCTACATGAGACACATTGATTTTATTGCCATTTGGCAGAGATAAAATAATGGGCTTAGTAACAGACTTAATAGAATGAATTAAGTCTAATGAGACACAAATATGATCAATGGCACTGGAATCCACTACCCATTCATTCAAATTATGGATTGATGATATAAAAGAGCTAGAAGCATTGGATATAGTCATACCTGCCAATTGTCCACTGTAAATTGTTGAGAAAGTAACTTGATGATCTTCAGGACTATCCTTTCCTTTGAACATAGTCATAACTTGATTCAATTGACTCTGCAAAGCTTCAAAATCACTTTGAGTAATTCCCGATCCCATGGAATTAGTGGTCAGTCCTTCGTCACCAGCACTAACTTGCATTGCCTTTCCACTGTTGATTGTATTACCATATAATTGAAATCTTCCTGTACCTTGTCCCCGTCCTGTAGCACTGAGCACCAAACCTCTTTCTATGATTTGGATGGTTGGGATTCCCGGGATGATTGATAGGAAATTCATTTAATTTGTAACAGTCATCTCTAGTATGTCCTTCTCTAGAACAATAGCTACATATAACTCCTTGCTTGAAATTTGACTTGAATGCATATTGATCTTGTTTATGATGCCAAAAACGAGCTAGAATGATCGAACCAAGAGAAACGGAACGAAGGAACGAAGAAACCCTAGTTTCTCGTTTCACTATATATTTCAAAACCAAAAACTGAAGCCCAAAATGGCTCTTACATCGCTTAAATAGTTTTCAAACCTTCTAGAAACCCTAATGGGCCTAAAATAAAAATTAGAAAAATACGAAAATAAATATTTAAAATTCAGAAAACAGTAAATTGCCGTTTTTGGCCCCTAAATGACCTCCGATGGCCAAAATCCAACGTCCACCAGCACTCCTCCAAAGGAGTCTATCTTCGAATCATTGGCTCGTTCCGCAAGTCCCGTGTGAATTCCAAGTCATTCCGAGACTGTGACTTTTTTTCAGCTCATTTCGGCTCGGATACATCAGTTTATGGTAAGGTTGAGAGATAGTTCATTTGGCTGCTGCTATATTTTCTGATTGGAAAACATTTGAGGCTATAATGACTCATCTTCTTTAACTATGCTGCAAGCTTGTCTAACACTTGGCAAAGGCTTGGTCCTGAGCACAGTTCCTCTAACATGTGCAAACCTCTCATGTAATCCCATGATCAGAAATTACATTAAGCACTTCCGTTGCTCTCTAGAATCTTGATCTCTTCCTTACCACAAGTGCAGTGACATGTGCATCTAGACTGAGCATCAATGACAATCCTTTCATCCGAATGCCCTTTCAACTTGTGGTAGTAGAGTTCCAATGAACTATCTCCTAGTTCCATCCTATGTAAATCATGTGTCCATCCACACTAGCAAACCCCTCCTTCAATTCCTTCCACACATTCCTCGCAGATCTAATAAATTTCAAGCTATTGCTAATCTCAATTGTAACAGCATTAAAAATTCATGAAATAACCATATCATTAGTGTGTGCCCAAAGTACATGCATCTGAGTGTTCTTCTCAGGTTCTGGAACGTTCCATCCACAATGACAAACTTGTGCTTAGTCGACAATGAAATTTCCATGGATTTGGCCCAAACATTGTAATTATCACTTCCTACAAGTTTCTGTGCCACTAATTCGAAGTCTGGATGATCATTATTGTGAACATATAGCGGATACATGTTCGAGTCAATTGAAATTTCAAAATGAGTATTGTTATGGTCTTCTGTTGAAGCGTCCATGATTTGCGCAAAGATAATTGTGAATTTCACAAAATCGAATGATGAATTTTACATAAACGAATGATGAATTACTGCAGTAGTGAATAAAGTTCAATTACCAGAGATCTATGACGGAATTCAAACCCATCGTCTCGAAATAAAGAATCAATTGCCGCCACAGGATGGTCGCTCTGATACCATGTCGAAATCGAATGTAATTGATGATTGCAATACCAGAACTTCAATTAGGAACCAACATAATTCCTATTTCGATGTCAATGTGATCCATGATGTGTATGGATAATCGAAATTGAAGAACAAGATGCATTGTGCCTCTGTAGGACCCGTACTTACGTTGGATCTGAGTTGTATTATGAACTACTAGTGGATATGGTTCCCATGGTGCAAGCCATTGGATGTTTGCCGCATCACCCGCGAGGAAGATTTGAAGGCTCCGGACACTCGTGAAGTAAAATTCATAATTTTCCCACGAGCATCCGGAGCCGTCAGATCTTACTCGCAGGTGATGTGACTAGCATCCATTCACATTCGTCGAATCATACTGAACATTATTGCATGGTTCATATAATTTTACAATTTAGGCTTTCAAATGCTACGAAAGTTAATAATTTGAGGCTGATCATTGCATTTTCGTAGCAATTTAGGATTCTGAAGAACGCGTGTGAGCTTCTTTTCATATGATTCACGGGCCCTTGTTAGCAACATTCACTATTTATTAATGATGATAACAAATACTCTTTCTGTCTCGTTTATATTGGTCATGTTTTTTTTTTCCATTTGTATCAAATTTATTTACCAATTAACTAAGTCAATGAAAATTAATGTCTTCAATTCAATTTTACCCTCAACCAACTTGTATATTTGCATCATCAATTGATCATTAATTACAAATCAATTAATTAAATGAAGGGATACAATAGAATACTGAATTATTTTGCATTGAAAGTAGTTGCATTTTCAATAAGATTTTTAATCCTTGAGTTTTAATCTTATGGTCAATATAACTGAGATGAAGTAGTATTTTATTGGTAACTCACGGGCGCTTAGGATTCGAATCCATAGCCAACTTCAACTCGTTTTTGACTCTACATTATTTTCAGTGGGTTGCTAAATGTAGGCCCTATATTTCTCACTACAGCCCCCTTAATGTTGGAATACCTCTACTAAAAATGATCCCAATCTTTCGTTGGTGTCAATTTGTTCTCACCCTAAACCGCAAGCAAAAGCATCAAAACTGGTTATCATCATGCTGTACTTACTCAAGTTACTTGCTTAGTGTGGCTCACTAGAAAAATGCCTCTAGTTGTTCTTAGCGTTCATGTTTGACAGTATTAATAATAAATAGTTTGAGGTATGCAAATAACGTGTTCAATAAAAATCCTCTTAGAGAGGTTTTAGAGGTTCAATGATTGTTTCGACTCCTCTCATTCCTCCTAGTATTTCTTCACAGCCTTCTGTAAAGAGGATGTCTATTTCTTTCTGAAATTGTCAATGGCTTGCGAAAGAGAACACTGATGTTATCTCAAGTGTTAGGGAACACTTCAGGTAACATCACCGTCTGACAGACAGCACACACCAAAATTGAAAACAACTTTCAAATAGAGTTTGCAGCGGAAAACTTAAAGAACAAGAAGTTGTTTTTCTCAAGTTATATAATTATATAACTTGAGTGCGCCCTTGAGCTAAATACTTTATAAAAATATGATAGAATTACAAAGTATAAAAGTTCCCTATAGATAATATGATCTAAGCTCTATGGAACTATTTGTAGAACAAAGTAAAGATTCTATCATAGCCAGTATCACTCTCAAGCTCTACGTGATTGCGTGTGAATGAACACAGTCAACCCAAGAAGCAAGAGAGATGACG
>JAOWAN010047039.1:0-14247 GCA_028566635.1 Lobelia cardinalis
TTTTTTTTTTTTATCTCTCTCTCTCTCTCTCTCTCTCTCTCTCTCTCTCTCTCTCTCTCTCTCTCTCTCTCTCTCTCGGATGCAATATGGACTGATTAAGAGGACAAAAAACGTCGAAATAGTGAAGCTGCCTTCTCCTTGGAGGTTGGAGGGGCTATTTGTATTTTAAATACTGCTACAGGAGAGGCTAACTTGTGCCTTTAGAGCACACTTGAAGAACCCTTGTTTTTTATATTTTATAAAAGTTTTCAGCATGTTTTGATGTTGATGCACTACTCTTGGATAAACTTGTTTAAGATTGATACTCGCATGCCCTAACGGCATGTATTACTCCCTCTGTCCCACTTGAAGGGTTACACGTCCTTTTTAATCTGTCCCGCTTGAAGGATTATGTTTCCTTTTTGGGCCATCCCACTTGAACACATTACCGCTACATTTTGCAAGGGGTTAAATATGGTTCACACACTTAAGGGCTTTTTATGGAAATGACCCATTTTCAGCTCATTTGTTAATCATCCTGGCTAGTCCTATAACCCTTCAAGTGGGCCGGAGGGAGTATGAGTTGGGACAAATACTTGTACATAACAAAAGTTAACTTATCCATACTCTTTTCATCCCAAAAAAAGTGTGTAAATTTTTTTCAGATAGATGACATATGGACTTTGAGATGCTCCACTGGCATGTTGGAATTTTATGCAATTTAAAATGTGTTTATGGCAAGCATCCTGTATCCCACAAACAAATTGATTCTTCAGTGATATTCTCAAGTAAATAGATGTTTTTTTTTAATTAAAAAGAAAAAAGAAAAAGTAAATAGATGTTCTCTAGTTGTCTAAAAATTTGTGCCACACCAACCAGCAGCAAAGTGTACCTTTTCAAGAATGGAGGGAGTTTTACATAAGGCCTTTACATAGGCAAGCACAAACTTGGTGCTGTTAACATGAATTACTAAATAAATAAGGATCCTCAAATAAAGTCCAGAATTCTAAAGGTGCATACTAGGCTTGCACATAGGCTCATTATATCATTATCTTCTTCCTTGGCTTATCCGGTGATGCTGAATACCTGTAATTTTTTCTTGTGAATGAGTTGTCATGGAGTAAAAGTTACTGTACTGCTTGACGGGATAGGGATCTAACTGCTTGAATGAGTTGGGTAATGCATGGGGATTGGTTAGGACAACTTATTAGATTCACATTTTACCAGATCTTTGGTTTCTAGCCCCAAACCAGAATGGATTTTTGACTCTTTCATCTACTAAGGGATTTCGCTTGGAAAACAAAGCATTTCAGGCTAATGGACGGTTTATCCCAAATTACAAGAGAAGAGCTATTTTCACTATCTTTATTTTTGTTTCTAATTGGTCAGATGCTCTTTTCATAGAGTGGAATGCCCTAGAGGGAAAGAAGCACAGACACCATTTCTTCCCTAAGGGTTGCCAGGCCTCTTACTCGGGATTCTCGATTATTCCATTTTTTGAATCAGTTTTCTTTTTATAAGGGCTAAAATCACTTATTTTGGCTTTTTTACCCCATATTGTAGGGTGGACAAGCTTTATCGAGCAGTACTTATCTATACAATTATCTAGACAAGACAATCGATTTGGTTTTCGAAGAAATTTCGACCGCTATTTACTACGGCGACGAATAATCAAATTATCACTATATTTCTTTTCCGCCGCGCGAATTTCTTGCAAAACGAAGTCGTAAGCACGTAGGTTCAGAGCCAGACCGACTACTCCAAGTGCTCTTCCATAAACCGGTTACTACTATTCTATCTTTTCTTCTATCTATGGAATTCTTGGATTCTCTCCAATGTTTGCGTTACTCAAGCCGACAATCTCGCCTCCGCTTTGTCCACTCCCGCTCGCGCGGGGGCTTCCCTTTGCATCTGATTGATTAGAGAGTGGCTGCAATGATAAATTCTTGTGTGAAGACGGGAGGTTGTGGGGGCTAAAGATCCCAAATCCAGAAGAGACACGTGTTGACGAATTAGAGGCTCAACTTGCCCGGAGAAAGAGAAGAGTTCTCATACATGCTATGGTGTCTAGTGAAGGATGCACAGAAAAGACTGGGCCTCGAGCTGAGCTGTTCGAACTCAGCTTGAGTTTGACTCGATTATGGTGTGATCGAAGTTCGACTCCAGTTCAAAAAAGCCAATTTGTGTCGACAAAAACTCGAACAACTTGATTTCAACTCATTTTCTCAATGAGTTCGATCGCGAGCAACTCGTTTGAACTCGGTTCGAGTTTCCTTCGGGAACAACTTGATATTTTTGGGTGTTGTTCCTTTTTTTCTAAAAGAGCCAATTGGTGACGACAAAAACTCGAACAACTTGACTTCGACTTGTTTTTTCAACGAGTTCGATCGTGAGCAACTCGTTCGAACTCGGTTCGAGATTTGTTCGTGAACAACTTGATAATTTTGGGTGTTGTTCCGTTTTTTTTCTAAAAAAGAACCAAAAGAAGAGGTTGAACCTGGTTGTGAACAACTCGATTTGTTTGGGGGGTCTAAAAAACAGAAAATACTAGAAAACTCCGATCGAATTCGACTATTAGCAAACAACTCACGACATGTTCTCAAGATGCCCAAAAAATATCGAACTCGATAAAAACTCAACTCGTTAAGCAAAGTTCGAGTTCGGGCTCAAACAGCTCATATTTGATCGAATTCAACTCGTGTAACAGCCCTATGCACAAATAAGGATAAGGTGCTTGTGATCGATGAAGTATAGCCAAGTAACTCATCTAAAGGTTCTACGCGCACCTAGGGGTGTCAATCGAATCGAGCCGACTCGCTAGCTCACAAGTTGGCTCGAGTTGGGATCGATTCGACTTCGAAAAATTTCGAGTTCGATTCGAGCCAATTCGAACTCGAGTTCGATATCGATACATTTAATTCCGTTATCGACATTTAATTCTGATATCGAGCTTACGAGTCAACTCGCGAGTTGACCTAAATTAATATTTTTTTATATATTTATGTAGTTTTAAATATAAATAAATATTATTATATATATAATTCAAGCTATCTAGCCGTTCGAGTTCGAGTTCAAATTTTTTTTGTCGAGCCGAGTTCGAGTTGAGACTAGTAGTACATTTTTCGAGTTTGAACTCGAGTTTGTGGTGAACTTTCGAGTTATCGAACCGGGTTCGAGCCGAAAAAAAACGTAAATTTCGGATCGATATCGGATCGTTGACACCCCTATGCGCACCAATGCCAATGGACTTGATACAAAACTAACCGAAACCAATCTCACAAGAGAGTTGCATTTCTTGGATATTATTGACTCTTAAAGAAGGCATTGAGGCAGAAACCCTAGGTAACTGAGTAATAAAAACTGGGGAGGCCTCCTGGTTTATTTAATACTCCCTACGTCCCTAAATATGTGTCCTATTTGATTGAAAAAGCTCCCACAACTTTCCATCAAACAAAGCTCTCATTTAGGGACTCAGGGAGTAGTACAAAGAATGTGACTTACATTTTGGCCTATCACGGTGACTTCTAGACTATTTTATCATTAACCTGTAGCTTATTTAAGTTGTATAATGGTCACTGAAAACTGATTTAATGTCAAAAAAGATGCAATTTATCTGTCCACACATCTAAACTTTAGTTTTAAGTTGAGTGCAAAATATGTCATGTTTGTGTGTTGTGTCTTTGTGTAGATCCTTTTTGGGCATATTTAGTTCATCTGCATAGTTTCTTACTTTGGGATGGTATACTTACAGATTGCGGACTTGCTTGTTAACATTACAAAGCATGTTTTGAAGCCTAAGCACCGGGTCATATCCGATGAAGAAAAACAAAAGCTCTTAGAGAAATACAATTTGGAGGAGAAACAGGTTAGCATTTTAAACTCACAGCAAGCTAGAATTCTTTTTTATATCTGTGTAATGAGTTCTGTCAGGTTGTGCATGATTATTTTGTTTTATTTGATGCTCTGTGATCACTTCCTTCTATGTTGATTGTATCATATAAAAACTAATATATGCTTTGCTTAGTTGGACATTAACGATCTACTCAACAATTTTGGGATTGACTAATTATTAACTTCATTCATATGTGGAATCCTCTGATTTTTGTTCACCTTGCGTGTAGTGGTACATCCCTATGCCCAATTCTTGTTGATAGTTTATAGTTTGTTTTAGTTCTTATGGGTCTTCTATAGATCGGTCATAAACCCCCTATACACTTGGTATCAGAGCCTAATGTCCCAAATGTCTATTAGCTAAACACTCTCTTAGACTGTTGGAAAGCCATAACTCTGATCATCCTCTTCGTAGTACTTCGTTCATCCTCTTCCTAGTACTTCGTCATACTGAGTTTCGGACGGATGCTCTGTGATTGCCATCTTAGTATGGATCCTTCACATCAGAAAACCAAACTCATGTTAGGATCTTGAGTCTTTTCTTTCTGTTTCAATTCGAGTTCATTGAGAAAATCGTAAGTCGACAATGTGGTCGCAGTTGTGTTCTCCGAAAATTGATAGAAATAGGAAAGAAATTTTCAAAATCTTGTCTCTATTTCTTAAAGAGTTTTTGATCATTAGTTTGTGCGCCTCCTAGTAGTCTCGTTCGTTAAATATGAATCCAGATCTTGTTTATCACGTAATTCCTTTTCTTCTAGTTTTCGTCGATCTTCGGCATCTAAAATAGACCAGTTGTATGAAATCTCGTATGTCCCGAATGACTCTAAAATTCCTATCACCCAGTTACCTATGATTAATCCTTATAACATATTTTCTAAGCCCAACACATCTCTTTCCAAAAAAGTCAAAAAATAATAGGTTCTTCCTCTTCCTCCACTTCATAGTTTGTTAAGGAATATGTACAATCTTCTAAGTTTGATTCTTACCAGCTCCCCGTTACTCCCCCAGAACATCTCGTTACTCTGTCCCTTCCGCTTGACCTTCCTAAACACTGTTTTTCCCAAGGATACACACATATTCTCTTTGGTGCTGTCAGATTAGCCCTCACCGTTCATGGTCGCAAAGGTCTTCCAGCGTTCTCTCGCATCGCTCAGGTAGATGCAAGATTTGTTGAATACCAACATGCTTGTATTGGCACTATGGGGACAACCTTAATTGCTGGCACGATTTTTGTCACCTTTTACCTACATTTCAATATGCCTTTAAATGACCCTCATTTAAATGACCCCTCACTGCTCACCGCCCTTAAAGGGCAAATCCAAATTGGTGGTGTTACCCAAGTGAATACGTTTCAAGCGACGTTTCATTACCAAATGGCCTACATGGTACAAAATCATTCTATGGACCTCAAAGTTCCCGGTTAAGAAATTCAGGCGAGGCCTTGTTCCTTGAAATTGACTCAATGCACAGCCGACATGTACTTATGTCCCAAGGCAATTATCCCGGGCATAATTATTAAAGCTTCTCCCAGAAAAATGGGTAACCAATTACGAGCAAACCCATCATAAGTACATGGTGACAGAAAAATATTAAAGCTTCCACGACTACTGCAGCGCCAGAATTCGTCCGTCATGAGAATGGAACTGTTGAAGTAAAGTTCGCAACTTCTCAGTTGGCTAAAACGACATCTAATATTTTCGCTACAATACACGTGATCGAACTAGCCAAACCGGTGGTTCCCTCAAAGAAGCATAATTGGTATGATGTCTGTCACCGCCCACACTGCGTGGACGATGCTTTCAAAATTGATACGGATGCTGATGTTGTTGTCAAAAGGAGTTATTCCCAACAGAAACTCAAAAAGAGATACGAAGAAGGTGATACTTCCTTAGGTCTCCTTTGAGAACCATCAGGTAAGTTTGACTACTTTGTCCTCTACTCAGATAAAACTCCCAAGCCTACCTCGCCTCCTCAACCATGTAAACCCAATCTCCTATCTCATATTTCTCCGTACTATCAAAAAACCTTGTCAATAATTCACAACGAGCCACTACTCCATTGATCTTCCGTACCATGCTATATGGTTTCCCCTAATCCAAAAACTAATCCAAACTCTCCAGGCTACCAAACAGAATTTCCTCCCTTAAGCCCATTTGAACATCCTCAATAACGAACCAAGCATGATTGGAAAAATACTCAGCAAACATTGGCCCAACAGGACTTCTAACTCCAGCAAAGGCTACCCTCAATTAGCAAGAAGGAAGCGCTTAAGCAAATTATCTCTGAGCAGACAAAATTTGCAAAAGCACAAGCGATTCTTACTTCGAGAGTCAAAACTCTTGAGGACATGGCAATAGAAAATCCAAGTTCTTCACCATGAACTTCTTCAGATTATTTATGCTCGTCCATCAGCCCAAATTTTTTATTCTCTTTCCCAAAAGGAAGCAGAAATGAAGTTTCTCAAGAACCAACTTCAAGATCTTGAAAGGCAGCAATAGCAAAAAAGAGTATCAACTTTTGTGATGATCCATGGAGATTAGCGTCAACTCCCTTTGTCAAACCCGCCTTTGACCTACAACCTATACCAAAATCCTCATATGCCGAGTCATCTCCCTCACTTGCACTTTGGGCTTCGCTCCCCTACCTAAACCTAAGCCTGTAACATACCCTTCATTTATAGCCTCTTCCTCAACTGTGCATCCTATCCTCATATTTTGACTCTTCTAAAGCACCAAAAATTCAACTCATTGAGAAAACCAACCAAGTTTCATCCTTTCTCAAAACCCTTTCTAACTATCATACCCCTTCAGTTCCCTCTTTTATTGACCCGGTGACTACCCCGCCATTAGAAGTTGATGTTGAATTTTTCCCCTATGAAGCCTTCGAGCATTTGTTCATGGCAGAGCCAGAATCAATCGTCCAAGAACACCGAACCTTTTGTTCCAGAGGAAGCTGCATCCCAAACTGCTCAACAGGAAAGTACGGAAGCCAGATCTATTCCTAGATCGGACACCAAAGTCCAGTTCACCTTTGATGATATCCCGCCCTCCAAATGGCGTGAAAGATCAGTTGAAATGTTAACTCGGTGCACGACAGAAATACAGCACTATCCCATTGACATGGTCATCAAAAGATTCTTCGTTCGAGCCCAAGGTCGCTTAAGAGACCGGTATCTCAATCATGGTGAATACCGACAACGAAAGACGCTATCAGCTCCATCACCTGAAGATTTCATAAGTATAATTTATGCAGAATTCTTAAACAGGCCTTGCTCAACTCCTTCCCGGAATCACTTGGAAATGAAGCATACAGGGCCTTGGAATCCAAAAAAATGACAGAGGCACAGGCCCCTCTTAGTGAGGAAGATGGCTCATCATTAGCACTTGTACGTCAGAATAACCGTCTGATGAATCTAAATTTGAATCTGGTTCTGATGAAGATTGTGAGTAAGCGATTGAACATATTGCTGAATCAACGGGCTAATCATCAATGGAGTAAAGGGATTCGAGATCGGATAGGTCCACCGGCTCTATGTGACTGAGTGTATATTAACGCGTGAGATTTCCTTTTATTCGGACAATCCTTTGCGAAGTGGCTTCTCTCATGACATATGTAACATTTATCAGAAATACGTTCACGCCGAGATCTTTTCCTTAGGAATTTCCATTTCTTTCGGGGATTGCGTCGAGAGAGCTTTCCTTTTTTCTTGAAGGGGTCGAAGAAGTTGGATTTAGAAAATCTCTTGGAATGAGTCTTTTTCCTTCCATGACTTTCAGCTTGTGATGACAAGTATTTATAGATCAAGTGCAAGAATAAATCTTCTCTTGAAGACAATAAAATCGCCGAGACATGCGATTATAATGCTTTTCAAGATCCTTTTTCAGGAATGAGCAGCATCTCATCTTTAAAAATTCTTCTTGGGCATGAATAGTATGCTCGACTGGGTTACCGATGAATTCTGCATAAATTATAGTTATGAAATCTTCAGGTGATGGAGCTGATAGCGTTCTTCGTTGTCGGTATTCACCAAGATTGAGATACCAATCTCTTAAGCGACCTTGGGCTCGAGCGAGAAATCTTTTGATGACCATGTCAATGGGATAGTACTTTTATTCTGCCATACACCGAGTTAACATTTCAACTGATCTTTCACGCCATTTAGAGGGAGGGATATCATCAAAGGTGAACCGGATAGATCTAGCTTTTGTACTTTCGTGTTGAGCAGTCTCAGATGCAGCTTCCTCTGGAACAGAGGAACAAAAGGTTCGGTGTCCTCTTGGACGATTGATTCCGCCCTGCCATGAACAAATGCTCGAAGGTTTTATAGGGGCCAAATTCAACATTAACTTCTGATGCGGGGCAGTCACTGGGTCAATAAAAGAGGGAACTAAAAGGGTACGATAGTTAGCAAGGGTTTTGAGAAAGGATGAAACTGGGTTGGTTTTTTCAATGGGTAGAATTTTTGGTGCTTTGGAAGAGTGACCAATATGAGGATCTGGATGCATAGTTGAGGAAGAGGCTATAATGAAGGGTATGGTACAGACTTAGGTTAAGGTAGGGGAGCGGAAGCCGATAGTGAAAGTGAGGGAGAGTCACGTATGATGGTTGTGGTATAGGCTGTGGGTTGAAGGCGGGTTTGACAAAGGGAGTTGACGGTAATCTCCATGGATCAGCAAAAGTTGATACTCCTTTTTACGTATGCTGCCTTTTGAGATCTTGGATTTGGTTCTTGAGAAACTTCATTTCTTCACTTTTCCAATTGAGGGTAGACTCTGCTAGGCGTGATCATAATTCGGTTTGGTTCGATTTTGGTCACTTTTGATCAAAATCACAATCAAACCAAAAGTTTGATTTATCATTTTTCAAAACCGAAACCAACTCGTGAACATGAAAAATCGATTCTTCAATTTTATATTTTTCTTGTTTCAATTTTAAAAAAGAAATTATGTAATTTTCAAATTTTAATAGGTGATAGAACAAATACATAGAATAGAGATTTTCAATCATAATAAAAGAGAAATTTTATGATTCAATTTACAAAATTTAACTGAACATAATTTTCTATTATGGAAGTTGACTTTGGAAAGATCGAAAGTAAAATGAAAATAGTGAAAATTTATATAAACACATACTCAATATTATAAAATATAAATGCATTGATAATATAAGTGTATAAAAGTAATTAACTAAGTAAAAAAATTAAATATACAGTAGTAGTATTATCTCGGTTCGGTTCAGTTTGAAAAGTCTAATATCACGGCTAAACCGCAACCAAACCAACATTGATAGTATTAGAAATCGAAACCAAACTAATATATTGTTTCGATTTTTTTCGATCGATTTCGTCGGTTTGGTTCGATTGGTTCGGTTTTACATTTTTTTTGCTTACTGGAGTTGGAAGTCCTGTGGCCTGTGGGGCCAATGTTTGGTGCGTTTTTTACTTTCAAATCATGCTTGGTTCGCTGTTGAGGATGTTCAAATGGGCTTAAGGGAGGAAATTCTATTTGGTAGTCTGGAGAGTTTGGATTAGTTTTTGGATTAGGGGAAACCATATAGTATGGAATGGGAGAAGGATGGAGTAGTAGCTCTTTGTGGATTATTGATAAGGCTTTTTGTACCCTGTAGGCCATTTGGTAATGAAAAGTCGCTTGGAACGTATTCACTTGGGTAACACTATCAATTTGAATTTGGGCTTTAAGGGGCGGTGAGTAGTGAGGGGTCATTTAAAGGCATATTTAAGTTTGGGTAAAAGGTGATAAAAATAGTGTCAGCGTTTAAGGTTGTCTGGATTGTGCCAATACAAGCATGTTGGGTTTCAACAAATCTTGTATCTACGAGAGCGATGCGAGAGAACGCTGGAGGAACTTTGCGACCATGAAAGGTGAGGGCTAATCTGACAGCATCAAAGTGGATATGTGTGTATCCTTGGGAAAGACGGTGTTTAGGAATGTCAAGTGGAAGGGGCAGAGTAACGAGATATTCTGAGGGAGAAGCCGGAAGCTGGTAAGAACCAAACTTAGAAGCTTGTACATATTCCTTAAAAAATTGTGAAGTGGAGGAAAAGGAAGAACCTATTATAAGGATTGACCATAGGTAACCGGGTAATAGGAATTTTAGAGTCATTTGGGACATACGAGATTTCATACAACTGGTCTATTTTAGATGCAGAAGATCGATGAAAACTAGAAGAGAAGGAATTACGTGATAAACAAGAATCTAGATTCATATTCAACGAAGGAGACCGCTAATAGGCACAAAAACTAATTATCAAGAACTCTTTAAGAAATAGAGACAAGATTTTGATTTTTTTTTTCCTATTTCTCTCACTTTTCGGAGAACACAACTGCAATCACCTTGTCGACTTATGATTTTCTCAACGAATTCGGATTGAAACAGAAAGGAAAGACTCAAGATCCTAAGAGATCCGTTCTTCAAAATCAATACATAAGTTTGGTTTTCTGATGTAAAGGATCCATACTAAGATGACAATCACAGAGCTTCCGTTTGAAACTCAGAATGATGAAGTACTAGGAAGAATATGATCAGAGTTTATGGCTTTCCAACAGTCCAAAAGAGTGTTTAGTTAAGAGACATTTGGGACATTAGGCTCTGATACCAAGTGTTAGGGGGTTTATGGCAGAACTATAGAAGACCTCTAAGAACTGAAACAATCTAAAACAAACTATAAACTATCAACAAGAACTAAAACAAACTATTTAGTAGAGAGAGAGTGAGAGAACAAGAGAGAGTATATGGGAAAACTTCTTGATATATTTCACAATGATTTCCAAGCTGGCATCAGAGTCTGTCCCCCTGAAGCTGTGATTATCACTACTCCATCAATCCTATTCACCCTCCTGCAGTCTCTTTGACAGGGTTGGTGCCTTTGCAATTGTTTCAGTTGACATATGAGCTTCTCGGCTTCACTTTAGTGATGTGATATTTCGACAAAAATGAGGCACAATTTGGTGTTTTTATGGGCTTTAAAAATGAAAAATCAATGGATGTTAGAAATTGTGATTTACTGGCCTGGAGGCAATGTAAAATAGAGAAATACTAGAGGAACGCTGAACTAGGAGTCGAGAAAAACCTAAGCCTTGCACCCATGGTTCTTAAGTATTGCAACCAAGAGAACTGTCACACTTCTAGGAAATGTAAATGCTTATTTTTTCCTACTTCTTTGCCCCTAAAGGCCAAGCACGAAATGCTGGCCCCTATTATTGTAATAACATACGTGCCATTTTCATCTTAACATTTACTTTGACGGGAGGCAAGGAGCTACCTTGAAAGAAATTCCTTTTGGGACATCCTTGCCTGCTTAGAGAGCATTCCTACTAATGATAAATTGTGATGGTGAGAAATGAGGGGTGTGTTTGGTAGATCTTAGTAAACTTTGAATGGCCTCATGAATTCTGATTACTTGTTCTGTACATTTGATTGGGCTATATGGCTTCTTCCGTTGAACCAAAAAAACGGTTGGGCTATCTGGGGCTGATAGCCTCTTATGAGCCGAAACACTGATTGCTTAATTGGTTAGTAGCAAATCTAAATGGCTTTTAGACTAGTATGCCCGAATGGGTTTTGCAAAGTTCCATTCCTTGCCCATATGCAAAGTTCCATTCCTTGCCCATATTGTCATTAGCTGGCATTGGCGCAACTCACCATGTTGTAGTGACATCTATGGCCTATTAGATATTCTGTCCTTTCCATATATGATATTTTTTGCTGCACAAACTTGCGAAAGAGCTACAGAAACTTCGCCAATGCCTTAATCTCAAAATATTCAGTAATATTCATTTTATACAAATGCATACGATCTCAGAATTTCATTAATTTTCATTTAGTACACTTACATTATTGTTACATGCTGATCTATTTGATGCAAAAATTTAAAAAAGAAAATGAAAAACAAAGGTATGTAATCTGCTCATACATCTAACAGTATCTTACACATATATATTGATATCAGTGTACTAATATAGGATATGCTTATGCTTTTAGTTTGATGTACACATCTCAAATTCTCAATACATGGGTTGTGATCCCCTTGCCTCTTTGATTGGTTTTGTCCTCACATTACAAGTAATTGTATGTAAGTGATGATTTGTTATGTTATCTAGAAGACAATGATGATTAAATTTCATAGGTTTTGATGGAGCTAAAGAGTTTGAACATATTTGATACATTACACTCAATACGAAATACCATGTATGTAATGGGCTATAAGCTCTTTGCGTTTAGTTGATTTATTCATTCATGCTGCTTACCTTTTCCCTTCCTTTTTTTTTAAACATCTTTCCAGCTTCCTCGAATGTCACAAAAAGATGCAATTGCTTTATATTATGGACTTGAGAAGGGGCAGGTTGTGGAAGTCACTTACAACACTGAAGTTACTGGGTTTCACATTACTTACCGCTGTATTTGGTGATTCTCTCTTGTGCAAGCTCGTGAGCGACTTGAAAATGTTAGAACTTCTGTCGTATGATATGTATTTCAAAAATGTGTAATTTGTGGATTAAAGAATATTGTCCTCCTTTTTCATTTTCCTTCTAAAACATGATAGTCCTTCCAGGGAACCACTTGCATAATCTTCATGTAATGGAAGTTTGGTGGTGGCTGTTGTTGTAAATTGAAACTTCTGCAGGTAGGCTAATTGTGCTACATTACCTAGTTGGATGATTGCAATAAACAATCTGCCATTAATGTATTTGGATGCTTGAAGCTGTAATTACTCTGAGTCGTCACCTGGTCTGAATTGATAGTTAAACTTGTTATTGAGCTGTGTTGCAGATATCCAAAAAGGTGATCGACAAGTGCAACATAAATCTCCTACATCCAAACTTGAGTTATGTTAACATTTTGGGGTCATATCTCAAAATCATCTGACAATGAGATGAGTAATCTAGATCTTTCTTATTTCCTTCATGATTCAACACGGCCCCTAATGTGTAGCTGAACTTGAGGCTTGCAGCGTCTCTTTGTATCGGGGGCCAGAGTGATAAATCAAAATCAGGTACCCTTGGCCCGCCATGATAACATGTATTTGATGATAGAAAGAATATACATAAGATCATATACTCCATCCGTTTCGTTTTCTTGCAAGTGATATTTTTTTCCTCACTGTTCTTATCATGGACAATTAAATTGGAAGGGAAGGAGCATAATATATATTGTTATAAAGCTGGTCTATAAGCATATATATATATATATATATATATATATATATATTAAGTTTCTAAATTTAAAGTATATTTTTTCCATTTTTAATTATTGATTTACTTGAAGTTGATAAAGTTTTTTAGCATTTGGATGATTTGATAAATATTCATTGAATATCCATTATTTTAAACACTTTGTTACAATATTTATCACGAAATTACAAAGAAAAAGTTACTAAGGAAAAAGAAAATAATGCTCTTCCAATGAAAATAATTGATATTATGACTCATTAAAAAGTAGATAAAAAACTTATAAACTAATCTAAATAATGTTTATGTAAGTGTATATCACTTGCTTTATATACAAATTAGTGTAAGTTTGTGCTCGAAAACACAAAAATTCATTTTCTTTATTAAAAATAAAGAAGGAGAAAAGATATCTAAAGAAAGTAAAAATTTGAGGAAAAAATGGATAGATGAGATGTATTTTTCACTTGGTTATTGTTAAAGAAATTAATTGATTCACATTATAGTTTTAATTTTGACTTGATATTTAAGATTAATTGGTGAGATTATTTCTAATGGATGACTTTGATTTAAAAAATTTATTGTTAATGAGCCGAGTTCATTTGTCTTTAGATGTCTTATTTAATATAGTAAAATAAAAAATTTAAAAATGAAAAGGCTAGAAGAATGTGCAAAAAATAAAAGTTAAAATTTGAAAAATATATTAAAAATTAAAAAATATGAGAAAATATATATAAAAAAAAGAAGCAATGATTATATTAAATTCAATCTAATAATTTGTAAATTAATGCTTTCATCATTTTTTTTCAAATCACTTTCATCATATTTTTTTAATTGTATCAAAAATTAAAAATAATACTTTTTTAATTTGTAAATTCATTTTTTAATTGTATTAAATATTTTTCTGTTAATTTTATCTGTATATGTAGCATTACTCTAATATTAAATCTGATGTTTTTTATACGAGGAGGGGGCGCCTTAATAACTCCCCTTCCCTTCCCTTGTTCAAAGTTTTCAAATTAAAAATCCAATTAGTATACTATACAACTAGTTGTATAGAGCTTTATACACCCGCAAGTGAATACACTCTCTCACTCTCTCCCACTCTCACCTACTAACCTTAATCAATTCCTAAATTTTAGGGATTGATTTAAACTAAAAAAATCAATTCCTAAATTTTAGGGATTGATTT
>JAOWAN010047060.1:0-14245 GCA_028566635.1 Lobelia cardinalis
TCTCTCTCTCTCTCTCTCTCTCTCTCTCTCTCTCTCTCTCTCTCTCTCTCTCTCTCTCTCTCCTCGCTTTCGTCTCTGGACCTTAAAGGAGATAAATCTACTTCTCTTTTTTTATTACATTTGCGGTCAATTATTTGTAGATCTTGGTTTGATTTTGGTAGAGAGAGTAATGGGATTCGACGAAGGGTAGAGCTGGTTGTTTCCGCCCTCTAAGTAGAAATCTGGAGGGTAGAGATGTGTTGTGTGGAGGGGATCATTAAAGTGGTTGAAATTTGAAATGTGGACAACATATAGAGTTTTAGCAAATCAATTATGCGAATTCACTTATCACTCATGAGAATTGGTTATATTCTCATAATAGTTAATAGAATTCTCATAATCATTAATAGAATTCATACATAGCGTATGAGAATTGCTCTCTAATTAGTATTCTCATAATGATTAATATAATTCAAATAAGGCATATGAGAATTTAAGTTAAATTTAACTTTATTCTTTTCTTGCTAGGAAAAAATAATTCATCCAGTTGAATTTTCAGAACCATTAATAGAATTCTATTAATGGGTTTGAGAATTTATTTATTTTATATTTTTTGGAGTAATAAAAAATTATTTTTATTAATTCTCATAACTATTAATAGAATTCACATAATGGGTATGAGAATTTAATCTTTTTTTATTTTTCGCCAAAAGTAATAAAAAATCATTTTATTGAATTCTCATAACGATTAATAGAATTCAGATAATGGGTATGAGAATTTATTATTTTTTTTGTTGAATTCTCATAACCATTAATAGAATTCAGATAATGGGTATGAGAATTTAATTTTAACATTAATTCACATGATGGATTTAGCCAAAATCTGAACAACCATGGATTTCAACTTTGTTCTTTCGAATTATGCTACTAGCACAAATCTGTTACGTGTTTCTGTTTTCTTTTTTTTTTCAATTTTTCTTGGGTCGATTGCATTGGATTTGTGTAGAAGAATGATAACCACACCATATTTAAACGGTTTTTTCAAAGTGGATATTACAAATATGATAGTGTTTAATATCTGACATAATACGATAAATAAAATTAAATAATCTGAAAAATACTTGAAAATAAATATTGTTTAATACATAGTATAGAAAATATGAAACTAACTAATCACCTCTCCCTTTCCTACAAAAGCTTCTGTCGAATACATGTGAATCAATATGAGGAAATGTTGGCGCTTTCGTATCACGCTGACTCACAGGAGGAGTGATATACAAATGATTAGTCTGATCCTCAGGCTGAGCCACAGGGGACGTAATATAAAAATGATGAGCCTGCTACCGATCGTAATCATCATCATCCGTACCGACATCATTGGCATCCTGGTGATCCTCCTCACTACGCTCATCCGACTCAGAAACATGATCATCATCGTCATCGTGCTGATCCTCATCATCTGGATGTGGCTGACCTATGAGGGGCTGAAAATCCATAAACTCATTTGCAAATGCAGCAGTGGCTATCGCTGAGGGAATGCGTGCCTGCCACTGCGAGGTACACGTGCAGCACTGCGGACTCGGCCCTCAGGCTGAAATGGCCGAGTCTGTGGAACATACGTCTGGCTAGGCCTCACATCTTGGTGAGTCCGAGGAATCTGAAGTGCTCGCCGACCAATCTTGCGTATGTAATCCCATGACTCACGGATATGATGCGAATCACTTGGCATATCGTGAGAATCCCATCGACGAATGTAATCGTCACAAGATAGACACATCTCAAACACAGTTCTTTCGTGTCAAAGTGAAAAATAATTAAGTGAATAATCACAATTATTTCACATAAGAATAGAGAATTTAATATAATTGGAAAGGGTAAAAAATAACTTACCAATGCGGCACGTGCCTCAGCAAAACCACGCTCCATGGGGGCGCGTCGTCGATCCTCCGGATTCATAATATACCGGAGGGTACGAGCTTGGTACCACTCTAAATAATCCGGTGAAGAAAAGTGTTTGTTGTGGTGAGGGGATATCTTAATTAAAAGCATAATTAACCGTAATTAAAAGTACAACATAATTAATAGCATAATTAACATCATAAAAATGTAAAACATGTTTTAATAGCACGCTTTTATTAACACGTTTAATGACACAGTTTTCAGATCTATTATAAAAATGTAAAACACGTTTTAATAGCACATTTTTTCTAACACATTTAATAACACGTTTTCAGATCTATTATAAAAAATGAAATACACCCAATAGTTTGAAACGTGGAAGATAAATTTCTGTAATACAATAACCAAAAAAATAAATTAAAACTAACCTGCACCAGAAAGAGAGATGTCCAAGACGATGAAGTTTGTGAATTTTTTTTTACTTCTTTGAAAGCATAAACTGGGAAGATGAAACTTGAAAGATAGTTTTGACTGAAATTTACTGTCCAAAATTTACATCTAATTTTGACTAAAAGATAAACATATGTTGAAGTGTGTTGGTGTGTGTCCGACGTGTGTGGGGCATGTGTTAGTGTGTGTCTGTGGAATGTGTTGGCGTGTGTGTAGAGTATGCTTGCAGGTGTTTGCGTGTGTTTGGGGTTTTTTTTTTCAGGTCTTTGCGTGTGTTGTGTGTTTGGGGTTTCCCCCCCCCTCCCAAGTCTGCGTGTGTTGGAGTGTGTGTTTGGGTTTCTTTTTTCCAAGTCAGGTGTGGTGTGTGTATAGTAATCCATCTCACCATTTTTCACTTCCCCTCTCCTTTCTCCTCTCGATAAATTATTTTTTAAATCTTTTTCTAATTTCTTTTCTTTACCCTACTTCAGTAAATTCAATTAACATCTTATTGTATTTTTAAATTTTAAAAATGAAAAAGATAAAAAAAAAATTATTTTTTAAAAAAGAATAGTACACTACCTACACTAGTTTGTCTATATAATGTAACCGAATGTTCTTTCATCCGATTGTTCATCCTCCCTTTTTCTTCTTTGCTTACTTTATATAATGGCTCCAAACAAAGGCAAGGAGCCAAAACTCTATTTTTCTCATGATTCGGATTTCGTGGATTATTATCCGACATAAGTGAAGATGCTTTGGCGGTCGAAACAGACCTCAAAAGTGAACGTTATGTCGTTTACTATCCATGGTGTTCCACTAGCAGATGTTTTCGATGTCTCTTCATGCCTTGCAATGATGAAAAAAATTGGGATCGGCGTGACTACAAGTCGATATTGTAGCATGCGAAAGAAGTCGCCGACTCAAACAAATACAATACCCCTTCCAGCATAAGGGTGCAACACAGGGCCCTTGCGAACTACTTGCGTAGGCATTGGATTAGTTCTATCCCAACCAAGTGTGAACCTAACAAGACTCACAAGGCTTACAAGCGCGGTGGTGGAGATGGCGGTGAAGGTGGCTCCAGGGATGATGCATGTTGAAGACATCACATGTTTTTATTAATGTTATGCTATGTCGGTTATCTTAAGTTTTATTTAATGTTATGCTATGTCGATTAATTAATGTTATGCTATGTCGATTAATTAATTAGTTAGTCAGCAAAGTTATCTGCGATTGATAATATATGTGCATAGCATCCATATGCATGAAGATTTGGTCGTCTATCATTAACTCCCCACAAATTATCTTGAAAGTGAATTGTGTAAAATTTTGTTATTTATTATGGACATCGCTATCCGATTATATTATTTGATAGAGCAGGTATGTTATCTGTTGGTAGATTTGATATCAATGTCTTCTAATGACTGCAGGTGTGAATCATGTCATGGTCAAGCAGAAAGGCTTCTTGATTCTGCAAGAGAAATGGAAGACTCAATTGCTGTTAATTTAAGGTTAGCATTTATCACTGCTCTAATATCGTTGGGAGTAATATGAGTATTAATGTACACTGTTGGCCCCATTTCCTTTTTCTTTCTTCTGATGATAATTTTGGAGGAGAGATCTTTGTATTTATCGTTGCTATGTGAGCATATCACGAGTTCTAGGCTGCAACTCTGAAACGAGATCTTTGCCGAGGAAGTGAAAGCCCTCAACCACATCCCTGTTTAAAATCTAACCTGTTGCGTTAACTTTATTGAACAATACATAGCTCCTTTTTATAAAAATATTTATTTGTGTTCCATTAGTAATAATATAGTAGGAATGCAAGTTGGATTGGAATAGAGGGGAAAATAGTAATAGTAGGATACTAGAGAGAAGAGGGAAGTGAAATGGGTATAATAGAACATAAATATGATGATAGAGAAAGTGAACAACAGTGTGGATGCTCCACTGAACAAGCTGGTTAATTTTGAGTTGTACTCCGGAGCATCTTGATATTTTGGTGAATTGCCAAACTTTAGTGTCTCTGTGTTTTGGGGTATCTGCTTGTGGTGGGTCATATAATAACGTTAGTTAGGAAAGAGAAGGAGATACCACTAGAGCAATTGCTCATTGTTATTGATAGCTGATCCTAGGGAACGAGTTTGTTTAGTATAAATGTTTTTAAGGCTCTTGGGGTTTTAAATTTAGATTTGTGAGACATCAGAGTTGATTGAAATTTAAATACTATTAAACATTCATATCATATCAAAGCTGCAAATGTAATAATAGATTTTCCTCCTTACATATATAATGAGTGTGGTCTAGTTAATTTGTACAATAGGTACTTAATATTGAACAAAAGTAACTGAAATACAAACAAGTGGTGGTTGTGATATCAGTTAATGAACCATACATATCATCAAAAGAAAGTATCGATTGACATTCTGGGGTTTCAATTCAGAATCGGAATTTATTTTGGGGATTTCGCATTGGTCATGATTAGTAAGAGAAATAGAGTGAGTGCTGAGGCCGAGGAGAGAGAAGGGAGATCAGGAAAGATAGTGAAACTCTGAATAGTGATAGCTTGCTGATATGGCATGAGAGAGAGAGAGAGAGAGACCAAAGAGAGCTGAAAAAAATCTGTGAATAGTGGGAAACTGAAAAAGAGTCCGAGAAAACTTGTAGTGTTTGAAAATTCTACTGTAAACTCCCAGCAGGTGTTGGTCAATACTTGCTGTTGCACTGCAAAGTCGTACGTTAGATAATGTAATACCACAATCTCAGACCATGCTATCTACACTTGAAAGGTCACTAGAAAGTGGAAATGTGATTACTGAATCACATGTTGAATTGCTTTGTTACAATATCACTCAGCTTAACTCCATATCAATTGAGTATGAACATAGCTAACATGCAATTTTAGTTGCTCTGGAGGTCCAAAACCTCACATACTTGTTTTATAAAAAATGATGGGGTTGGGCAGGATGAGGCCTTTTTCACGAATTTCACATGGAAAGGGGGATGGGTGCTTCTGCGATTGGGTGTGCATGGAGTGGTAAACTCCATATCACCCCTATCTTTACTATCCTCTCGAACTTAGATTGGCAATGACCGTGGCGGCATCCCACAGAATTATTCTGTCTCAGAAATAATCTGAATGTCTTGCTAGTAACGCATGTTTGTGGTTGCCGGTTGGTATACAACACAGCTCATGTTTTGGACACAAAATCAATGAAAATTTTGTTTTGATCCTCCTTTTATACCCCTTTATCTCCCATTCAAGTGTTAGCAGACATATCTCCTCAATAGGTGATGGACATTTATACAGGACCGTTTTCCTTCACTGAATGTGTCCACGCCTGCTAACCTTGCAATCCATGGTACCTGACCTTCCTCTATCCAGTTCAATACCAGGGCCTCCACCTTCAAATTGAACTCATCACATTCTAGCACTAACCTCAGACATCTAGCCACCTTCACCTAGCAAGACTAAAGAGCTCAGATCGAGAGCCCTGCCATTTTTTGTTATTTCTATAATCTGATGACCCTAAAGAAGTTCGATTTTCTGGGATTCAAAACACAATAATCTCGACTTTTAACTTTTTCCTCGAATTTTGTACATTGACAAAAAACTAGTAGTAGAATGCACTAGCATGGCCCTGGGGGTTAATAAATTCTCATAATCTTTTCGTTTGTACTTTGAACAGTTTTCTCAATCCTTATTCGGTTTTTATGAGTCTGAATCGTTTATTGTTTAGTGGGTTTTTAGACTTTGAATGTTCTGCAAACACAATATAAACTTTGATAATAACTAGGTCTGTATTTTGTTCATCAGCTCCCGGAGGCTTGAAGTGAGCAGAGTGGAATTACTTCTTCAGGTTGGGACCTTTTGTGTTGCAGTTGGTGCCCTTGTTGCAGGTAATTTTCTTTTCTGAGATTGAATAGGATTCTGAATTACGTTTCTTCTAATTCCAACAGTGTTGAACGTTGATTGCTCTAATCTGCGCAGAAGAATATTCCTTTTGACTTATCATACTCACTTGAGCATTTGTTTATTATATTTTCCGTACAAGTATTGGTGATGGCTCATATTTAAAACTGTACATGGCAAAACTGAAGGTTGACAGTTGAGATAAAGATGGGGAATATTACTTCATGTAACCAGTTAACCAAGTATTTGCTAAACTCAAGTGCCCAAGATGGCCTTATGGGGCGGTGGAGGGATATCTTAAGACAAATGGGAACATTCTCCAGGTTTTACATAGTATACGTGTGACTGATATTACTCGAGGAATCTGCACAATTCTTATTTGCCATTAGAATATGGTTTAACAAACTTCAGCAAAGGTAAGCGTTACATAGTAGAGAATACCATATAGGAGAATCCAATAGCCTGAAAATTGTATCCTGAACTTGGTTAGGCAATACAAGATATACTACTAATTCTATAATACGCATGATTACAACTGCTACCCCTGTACTAATACAGTGTACACAATTTACAACACTCTCCATCAAGCTGGAGCATGTGTTAACAATGCCCAGTGTCACAAATATGATTAATCCGATGACCATTGAACGCTTTTATGAATCATACGTCTAACGGGAGAATGATGCAAGATATGTAGTGAGCTTATTTGATTGGGTCATAGTAGCACTACTAGGATTTGATGGTTATTCTGAAGCTTGATATTGGGAAGAACTAGCATACTCATCTACAAAAAGAACGAGGTACCGTGGTTTCTAGAACTCTCATCAACACAATAATTGGCAAACTCGGGCAGCTACCATTGAGGCGTGCTGTAGAGTTCTGGCAAGTATGGTGTAAATGACCCGATTCCTTGCAGTAGTGACAGACTCACCAATCACCTTGGCTTTGATCTCATTGCTCACTCTCTGGCTACGACCTCAATCTCGAATACCGTTTCTACCTCCCTCTAGAACCCCCACCATCTCTACCACACTGAGCACTTTGACCACCTCGTCCACCGTCATCCGATGAGTTTTGAGTCACAAGAGAACTTGACTCACTTAAATATAGGAGAATGGATACCTGACTTGCATCACACGCGACTCTAGTATAAGCATCATGGAGGGAAGTGATTTTTGGACTAGCAAGAATCTGTGACCTAGCCATTGCATACTCCTGTGGTAATCCCACCAAAAATTCAGCAACAGCCAGTTTCTTATGCTGAGCCTGTTTAACTTTCACATCAGTACTAAATGTAGGAAGGGTATGAAGGCATATACTTGTTTAAAATTCAAAAAATAGTCCATTAAGCGATTTCTCTTGTTTTTCTGGGCGATGAAAAGCTTTGCACACATCATAAAAATGATTCATGTTACCTTGGCCCAAAAATAGAAACTTCCTTAACAAACTCATAATGATTCTCCCAAGGAGTGATCTGAGGCGCAGCAGATTTCTTTGTGAGGAGAAAAAGTCGTGCATCCTCTGTTAACCAAGCCTTTCCGTCTCCTCAATTAGGAGCTTAAGGTGGATCATTGGTTCAAATGATCATCCTCCTCCATACAAAAAGAAATATACGTGAGGTCTTGCTCCACTCTAGGTAGTTACTCCCATTCAACTTCTCATATATTTAATCCTTGTTGACAATGAATGGAACAAACTATGCTATTACAGACTTTTTCTCTTGTCCTGATTTCGCCATCGAGTGCACTCTAAAATTCCGCAATCAGGTGTAATAAACTCCCAAACACTTAATCTGGTCACAATCTTTTACGTGCACGAAGGACCGTACACTTTCACTGTTTATGAGTAATGTTTTCGCACACTGTTCACAACTGCTGCTTCTGCTGCTGCTGATCTGGGTATTCAAGCAGCCCCTTTGACGAGGATGAACCTAGGCAAGCCTGACTCAACTGGGTTGATTACTAGCTTTCAAGTATCGTGTTACGAATTCAATTAGGAATCGTAACAGATTAGCACAGAAACTTAGAACAGAACAACAATGGAGGAAAAAGAATTAAGAACTGGAAGAGATAAGGAGAATTCAAGAGAGAAGAGAGAAGATAATTGGGGAAGAAGTAATCTCATTAACCAACACCTTCTCACCTTTTCCATCCTCACTGATATAGTGAGTGATGTCAACAAATTACAACTTCAACCAATGGAAAATTAGCTACGTGGATAAGGAAAATAAACAAAGCTAATTGCTGCTAATTCGGAAAGTAAGAAAACGACGTCGTATGCTACTTAACGAAATCACCCAGGCAACGGTCATATCCTCCAGCACTTTGACAATTGGACAAACAACCCCCTACTCGATACATTTCCCCATTCTTCAAACAAATCCTTGTCCTCAAGGATTGAAGAAAGGAAACCTCTCCAACAAAAATGGTAATTTCTCCCAGGTAGCCTCTGCTGGGGAAGCGTTGGATCAGTGAACCAACACCATCATCACTGGAGTGCCATCTACATTCTTAGCCAAACGCCTGTCAAGGATAGCGATTGGTTCAGGACACAGGCGACCCTCCATGTCTTCCACAGGTAAGTGAGAGCTCACTGGAATTCCTTGTCCCACACTTTTCTTCAAAACAGACACATGGAACACTGGATGGATTTTGACATACGTCGGAAGATCCAATTTGTAAGCCACAGGCCCTATCTTCTGTAGGACTTGAAAAGGTCCATAGAATTTAGGTGCTAGTTTCATCTGTACAGTTTGCCTTAGGGAGAGTTGTTTGTATGGCTGCAGCTTAAGGAAAAACCAGTCTCCTACAACAAATTCCCTTTCACTTCTATGTTTGTCCACTTGAGTCTCATCCTTGACTGTGCTTTGGTAAGATTGTCCTTGAGTATAGTAGTGATTGTGGCCCTGTCTTTGAGAAATTCTCTCACTTCACCAGTAGCTGAGTCAGGTACTTGGTGAAGGGTGGAAAGAAAGGGTTTGACTCCATAGACAGCTTCATAGGGAGTCATAAGCAAGGCACTGTAAAGGTTGGTGTTGTACCAGAATTCAGCTAGAGGCAGCCACTTAGCCCATTGCTTAGGAGTTTCACTGGTCGTACACCTAAGATAAGATTCCAAATACCTGTTGACTCTTTCACTTTGGCCATCAGTTTGAGGGTGATAAGCTGTGCTTAGCTGTAAGGTTGTTCTTGGGATTTTGAAGAGATTTTGCCAAAATTGGCTAGTAAAGATTTTATCCCTGTCTGAGACAATGGTTCTAGGCAGCCCATGTAATTTGTATATGTTATCTATGAAAAGTTGAGCAATCAAGGTAGCACTGAAAGGGTGTTTAAGACCAATAAAGTGGCTGTACTTGGAGTATCTGTCCACTACTACCAAGATTGTATCGCCTTGAGATAGGGGAAGTCCTTCTACAAAATCCATGGCTATGTCAGTCCATGATTGGTTGGGAATAGGCAGTGGTTGTAGCAAACCAGGTGTAGGAACATTTTCAGTCTTGTTTCTTTGACATATTGCACACTCCTTGACCAATTGAATGATATCCTTCCTCATTTGTGGCCAGAAGAAGTAGAGGGAAACCCTCTTAAATGTGGCAAAAATCCCAGAATGTCCCCCAAAAGCCTGTGTGTGTATCTCCTTGAGAATCTGTCCCCTCAATTCACCTGTCCTTCCTATGCATAATCTGCCTTCATATCTGAGCAACCCTTGTTGTAATGAATGAGGTGGCTCTAACTTCCCATCTACGAGCAACTTAGCTATCTTTGAGCCAGCCCAATCATCCCCAGTATATGTTGCTATCACATCATTGCACCAGGTGGGAGTGACCAAGCTAATAGCAAATTGACTCACCTGACTGACATCTTCAAATTGTCTAGATAGAGCATCAGCAACCTTGTTCTCTACCCCTTTCTTGTATTGGATTGTATAGTCAAATCCAAGTAACTTAGATAGCCATTTTTGTTGTAGTAAGGTAGTGATTCTTTGCTCCGTGAAGTATTTCAAGCTTTCATGATCAGTCTTGATGATGAATTGATTTTCAAACAAGTATGTCCATTTCTGCACAGCTTGAATAATGGCTAGTAGTTCTTTTTCATAAACAGACATGCCTAGGCTTTTAGGCCCTAGAACCTTGCTAAAGTAGGCTATAGGTCTTCCTTCCTGCATAAGAACAGCCCCAACTCCAGAAAAACAAGCATCAGTCTCTAAAATAAATGGTTTAGAGAAATCAGGTAATGCCAATACTGGAGTGGTAGACATGGCTTTCTTCAAGTTTTCAAAGGCTTGGTTTGCTTCAGGACTCCAGTGGAAGGCTCCCTTCTGTAAGAGATTAGTCAAAGGTTTGCTTATAATCCCATAACATCTCACAACTTCCTATAGTATCCAGTCAACCCAAGGAACCCTCTTAAAGCCTTCACTATCTTGGGTTGAGGCCACTTAACCATAGCTTGAATCTTACTCCCATCAGCAGCTACTCCATCACCATTAATGATATGGCCCAAATACTCCACTGTTGGTTGAAAGAGCATTTGCTCCTTTTGACTAACAGTTGATGTTTCCTTAGTAATTCAAAGTTTATCTTCAAGTGCTCCCTTTGTACTTCCATATTAGGGCTGTAGACAAGGATATCATCAAAAAATACTAGTATAAACTTTCTTAGGAATTCTGCAAACACTGAGTTCATAAGAGCTTGGAAGGTGGCAGGAGCATTAGTGAGTCCAAAGGGCATGACCTTAAACTCATAATGCCTTTGGTGTGTCTTGAAGGCAGTTTTGGGAATGTCTTCAGGGGCAACCCTAATCTGGTGGTACCCTGAGATCCAACTTGGTGAAACACTTAGCTCCATACAATTCATCAAGCAATTCATCAATTACTGGAATGGGATGCTTGTCCTTGACAGTTAGTTTGTTAAGTTCCCTATAATCAACACAATCTCCAGGTTCCATCCTTCTTTTTTACTAGGATCACAGGGCTGCCAAAGGGGCTTTGGCTATGTTGTATAATGTCAGCTTCTAAAATCTCTCTCACTATTCTTTCAATTTCTGATTTCTGCACATAAGGGCATCTGTATGGCCTGGCATTGACTGGTTGGCTCCCTTCCTTCAATGGTAAGTGGTGATCATGGCTCCTTTTGGGTGGTAAGGAATTAGGCTCTGCAAAGATGTCTTGGTAATCTGCCATTAAATCTTGAATAGTGACAGGAATTACCTCAAGGTGGTTAGTTCCTCCCATAGCATAAATCTGCACAAGAGTACCCCTTCCAGGGAACTTAGTAATTTATTTAATATATCCCCTTTTACCAGTTTAACTGCTGGTGTAGCTTTCATGCCCCTTAATGTCACCTCCTTTTCATTGTGCTTGAAGGTCAGTGTCAATCCTTTGAAATCCATCATGATAGGGCTGAGCTGTTCAAGCCATTCAATCCCTAGCACCATATCACAACCCCCTAGAGTGAGTACCTTCAAATCATAATTGAACTTCACCCCTTGCACATCCCATTGTAAATTCCTGCATATGTTTGACCCTGTCACCTGCTACCTGTACAGCAAAAGGTGTAATGGCCTCCAACTGTCCCCCTATTCTTCTCACAGTGCAAGGGTCTATGAAATTATGTGTACTCCCACTGTCCACAAGAATAGATAGTGAATGATGTTTCACTTTATCCTTAAGCTTGATGGTGTTGCAACTTGGGGACCCAGCAATGGCACAAGAAGAAATGGTCACATCATGCTCAACTGTCTCTTCAGGGATCAATTCTGTGTCATGCCACACTTCTCCATCTTCATCCCCCTCTATCAGTTCATGAACCATATAAAGCTGCTGTGTCTTACACTTATGTCCCCTTTGATACACCTCATCACAGTAGTAACATAGGCCTTTGTCCCTCCTCTTTTTCATCTCATCTTGAGTCAACCTCTTGATGGTCATAGGTTTAGGTGATGGTTTGGTGAAGGTGGAAGGTTTGCTCAATGGGTTGGGAGTAGAGCTACCTATGCTTGAAGTTTGAGTAGTGGATTTAGTGGGGTTAATGTAGTTATTTTTGTTACTAGGGTATGAAGGGTTGTGTATTTGGCGAGCAGTAGGTTTGTATTGGTTCCTGTACTCCTTCCATTGTGTTTCAAGGTTATGTTCCTGCATTTTGGCTAAACTAATAGCCTCTGTCAATGTCCTGGGAAATAGCATGGCCACATGTGTCTTAATGGAAGGCTTCAACCTACTCAAAAAGTGGTTGACAAAATACCTCTTTGTGAGGCCTGGGTTCTCAATCAACATAAGGGCCATGAGTTCTTCAAATTTGAGTTGGTATTCCAACACAGTGGAGGTTTGAGTGAGCTTGCTAAATTCCCCTTCGATGTTTTGATAGGGTTGAGTGCCAAACCTAACTTGTATAGCAAAGGCAAAATCTGCCCAAGACATGGCGTCAATGGCCCCCCATTCTCCCTTGGTACCAATCATCAGCAACTCCTTCAATATTCATAGTAGCCATTTTCACCTTATCCTCCTCTAATACTCCGTTGAACTTAAAAAATTTGTTACACTTTTTGATCCAAGATCTGGGTCCTTGTGAATTTAGGAAACTCCCACTTGATGTTTCCATAGGTATGGTACTTCTGTTTGGAATAAGGATCACGAAATTGTGGTTCCACGTGCTCTGTATGGATCTGGTATGGTGATTGGGAAATTGGTGGTGGGTGTGGTGTACTTGGGAATTGGTGTGAGGGTGGGGTGAACTGGAGATGAGAAGGCTTACCCAGAATAGAGGCTGAGCAGGATTCCCCACAGAATGTGAACCTCCTCCTTCCTCCCCTGCAGTACTTTTGCCCTTCATCATAGCTTTGAACATTGCTGTTAAATCAGCAACATTCTTCTCTACTGATTGCACACTCTCCTGCAGTTGGTTGATGTCTCCTCGAACCTGTTCTACCGACTGGCCCATCCTACTCTGTGTGGTTTGGATACCTGCAATCAATTGCTCATGCTGCTTAAGCACATCCTCATTAGTGACCTTAGATCCTCCCACCATAATCGAAATATGCCCAGCAAATCAACTAGCTCTGATACCAATTGTTACGAATTCAATTAGGAATCATAACAGATTAGCACAGAAACTTAGAACAGAACAACAATGGAGGAAAAAGAATTAAGAACTGGAAGAGATAAGGAGAATTCAAGAGAGAAAAGAGAAGATAATTGGGGAAGAACCTTCTCACGTTTTCCATCCTCACTTATATAGTGAGTGATGTCAACAAATTACAACTTCAACCAATGGAAAATTAGCTACGTGGATAAGGAAAATAAACAAAGCTAATTGCTGCTAATTCGGAAAGTAAGAAAACGACGTCGTATGCTACTTAACGAAATCACCCAGGCAACGGTTGGTCATATCCTCCAGCACTTGGACAATTGGACAAACAACCCCCTAATCGTTACAGATCGAGCTCTAATGCTGTAGGAGCAGGTTATGTAATAGAGAGTACAAGATATTAGATACAATAGACTGAAAGCCTTAACCTAAACATAGTCGGGCATTACTAATTATACCACGAATTCTAGCTTAGGCATAATTACAACATTAACTCCTATTCCATAACATGTTAACTTACAACAATAAAGTTTGACCCTCTACATGTTATGCCAGAGCCTCAACAGCAACTTGACCACACTATTGTGAGCTGCCATTCTCAGTGGCTGAGCCAGAAAAGTTTTAGGGTGGGGATGGAGTTAGACGGGGTTCAACGGCTCCAAATTATTATTTTTGTTTATTAGTCTTATTTCTTAGTAATTTATACAACAATTTAAAATTAAGAAGAAAAGTTACTAAGGGCCTATTCTCTCAGGTGACTTTCATGGTTTTTAAAATTTGGTTTTTGAAATTGTTGTTCACTACCTAGGTTTCTATTTATTTTTTTCTAACTTTTTCTTACACACCTATTATTTTACCACTACCCCTATATTTTCAAAACCTATTTACCTATTCTCTATACCCTTTCTAAAAGTGTATTTAAACTTTCTATTTTGTGGCCC
>JAOWAN010047071.1:0-14243 GCA_028566635.1 Lobelia cardinalis
GTGCTCGCCTGCTCGCTGTCGACCAACAGTACATGCTCGCCAGACTCTTCCTCGCCAATGATGCAGAGAGAGATAACTCGCTGTTCCCCTTGGTCGCCACCTTGGTCGCCTTGCTCGCCAGCCAACTTGCTCGCCACCAGCTCACCGAAGGCAGTCACCAGCTTCCTTGCCCTTGCTCGCGTGACTGGTCCTCGCAGCTGTCCAGAAGTGGTTGCTCGTCTGGGCGACCACTCATCAGATACAAAAATAATTTGATCTCTCTCTGGAATTGACGAAGAACAAGTACAAGTACTCAAAGCACTCACTGATACACTTTGTAGACTGATCAGACATAAAAGAAACCTCACGTGTACACTAGTAAAGAGTAGTACACATGTACACAAGACTAATAACTACTCTTTCGCTAAACTAGGTACACCTCACAAACTGACTAGCCTAATCTGTGAGAGACCTATTTCTCTCCAAACTCACTCTCTCGGCGGGCCTGTCTCTCTGCTTTCTTTCTACCACTGAGTAAGCTTTCAAAAGCGAGAGCGATTGGCCCTATTTATAGTCTTCATGGGTCGGTGATCGAGCTTTCTTGAAGCCGTCCGGAATAATTACCAAGGGCGGCAGCTTTCTTGCTAAGCACTAGCCATAATGTTCGAGGCAATGCTGAAGCTTTCTAGCAAGCTTTCCAAACTAACCACGACTAGAATTTTCCATGTAGAGGTAGAATTGGCATCAACTCTGAACTGCAAGATCATCAGATAGGCCACAATCCTTCATAACTTTGTTTATTACAGATGTCCATGTTAGCTTTGGCCGACCCCTACCCTAGCTTGATTGGGGTTAATTGCATCGCACCACCTAACAAACTCCTATGTTTTCCTATGATTTAGTCCCGATAAAAAATATTTCATCTGTTAATTTATATTTTAATTTTCACTGGTTTGACCATTGTAAGCTTAATATAATAGTTGGGTCCCTATATATCAGCTTAAGCTTTTACATGAGTCGGTAACATAACATGGTATCAGAGCTCTACTTTGGCAAGGTTTAGGGGTCAAGTCACCCCGCTTGCATTTGTTACCCGCATTATAGTGAAGTTGTAAGTGCACAATATGCACCTTGTTTAGTTTGCAGTGGCGGACCCGGGATTTGCTCTTAGTGGGTGCCAAAAAATTGTAAAGTACTCTTTTACTACGGTTTTTGTCTCTTTGAAAGCTTCTTCCTCAAAAGCTTCTTCCAAAGCATGCAAGTGAATTCTAATTCTCTCATATCACCTCATATCCATTTAGCTGCTTCACGGTACATTCCAGCGTCATGTCTCTCATAGTTAATAAAGGGGCACCTAGGGCTTAGAGCCTTAGACGCGAGCCTTGGACGTATTCCCTAGGAGCAAGGCTCATGTGTTGACCAGTCTTGACCTAATTTTAGCCCTAAATAGTGCAAGTTCAGATATGGACTCATAATCCCTCCTTCAGAACCATTACTCTCCCCTCACACACAGACACGAGCCTCCAATCCTTCTTGACTCATTCTAGAGGACGAACAAGGAGGCTGGCAGCCACCATCGTGCACATGCAACCCTTTCCAGCACATGAATGTTGACTTCGACTATTTTAGTTTGTTTCCCCTGTACAATGTTCTTTTATCCCTTTTTTCCTGTTATTTTTTGTTAGACTTTGACCCTCTTCTTCTTCCCACTCCCCTATTTTGTCCCCTTTGTCCTTTTCTTATCCATTGCTTTTTTCTCCTTTTTTTTTTCTTCAGATTCACAGTGGTTTTTTCAATTTTTCCCCTTCCTTTCGGTTCTTTTTTTCTTTTCATTCTTTTGGCCATGAACTTATTTATGTCCAAGAAATTAATATAATTCAGCATATTGGAATATAAAATTTATTTTAGCATTTATTCGAGCTTCATCACTCGGGCGCGCGCCCGTCTCCCTGGGCATACCTTTGGCACATGGGTGAGCCTAGCGCCGTTGATAACTATGCAATTGAAACGACAGAATGATATTTTTCAAATTTAGTTAACATTTTCCCCAATAGCTTTTCACTACATATTATGCAATGCATGCATTAAAAAAAAAAATCATATAAACTAATGTTGGTCTATAAAAATTTAAATCGAAGTAGGCTCTAATGTATATTGTAAATATGTTGAAACATTTACTAGCATTATTTCTCTTAAACACTTAATCACTTGATTTAGTTAAAGTATCTACTAAATTTACTATCATTTTGTTGTTTTTGTCAATAATTTTAGAAATAATAATAGTGTACATAAGTTGTAATTTGTTCTAATAATTTAGGAATTAGGAGTTGAATTTACTTAAGTTAATGGAAAAAGAGAGATGAGATCTTTATTTTTTTGATAAAAGAAGAAATTATATTAGAAGGAATAGAATGTACAAAAAAGGAGGACAAGGTGGCCTCCAAAAGTAAAAAATAAAAGAAAATTGAAAATAGAAAATAGTAGACTACAAGCCCCACAAATACACTACAAGTAATCACCAGCACCCAATCTCCACACGTCTGTCACCGACACTCCATCAAAAGCCCCCAACGCCGATGGCCATAAAGATGCTCGATAGTGAATCCTTCCCCTAAGGACAAGAAAGGATACAACCTGATTACAGAAGATTTCTGCTCGAGCGAAATACTCCATAAAGTACTTTAAATGGCACATGTCCACAGGCAGGCAGCATCCCTATCTATCCCAAAACCTTTAAACCGTGTACAAAGCAAATTTTCAGCTGTCAACCAGCACACCCAGCTCTCATTCAGAATAGCAAATAGCGCACCATGAACCCTAAACAATAGGACAGTGAAGAACAAGATGATTGTGAGACTCAATATTGGCCATTACACATAACACACATCTCTGTGGACAAGGCTATGTGAGGTCGTCACCGTTGTCAAATATCATCAGTATTAAGCCTCACCAACACAAGAGACCAAGCAAAAGCCCTTAATTTGGATGGAACGTCCAGATGAACGAGGATAATGGGAAGAAAACGGGGTTATGGGAATGCATAAGAGCTTTCACTAGTGATGGAGAGGAGAAATGAGATTTATACATATCTAATACTTATAAATCAACAAGTTCAATATTTTCATCAGCAAAAACCTAAAAACTAAATCCACAAAGTGCTTGAAACATCGATAATCAAAAAATGTCCCAATGGCTTTACCAACTACACTGGCACAAAGATTCAAACTTTAATAGCATGAGATTTTTTTTTTCATCCCTATTTTCCTATGTATTTTAACTTTTCAATAACATAAGTTAGTGTAAAAGATTTTTATACCCATTCTAGTTCAATTGAGGTATTAACTTCTCTTTTTTGTTTTGTTTTTGACATTTGAGAGTTTCAGTATGGAGTGTACTACCTATGAGCAAAAAATGATTAACAAATACAATTATGGGAAAAGTCAACAAAAAGGGTGTCTATGATGGGTCTAAAGCAGTTAGGCCTTAGAATTGGACCAAAAGATCAGGGGTGAAAGTGCATTCTTTCGGTCGATCTTCTAACACATAACGTACTAAACGTCCATATTACAAGAAATAAATTAGCACTATGGTTTCTAAGTTAAAGAAAGAATACAAATTTTATTTTGAGATTGCAAAACTAGTATGGGTTTTCTCATTCTGATTTTCGCCAAGAGTACTATACTATAATCTAAATAGGAAAAACACTAACCATCATCCACTATCTTACTGGTTAATGAAATGAATACTTGTTTCCTAGTTAACCTACTAATCAATTGATAAAGCCTAAAGTCTTAGGAAACAGTCACAAAGGCTCGGAGCAACAGGACATCAATGAAATCTTTAGTTGAATTGAATTTATGGATCTTATTACGTGTAGAATTTCAGACATTCTTTCAAGAAATTTATGTAAGATTTGAACACAATGATGATTAACCCACAGACAGTGGTTTGGGGGTCTGATCTGGATCTGATCTACGTGTACGCGAGTCTATGCAATTACATCTATAAATTAAAAATGATAAAATGTGAATGAAAAGAAAAGAAGATAGTACGCAAAGGCCGTGACCAATGATTTTTCTAGTATTTAAAAGTCGGTTTGAGTCAACTTTGGAAAGTTTAGGAATGCCTTGTACATGGACATCATTACAAATTGGTCTTTAAGGCATATAGCAATTCACAACAATTTTCCATTTACACTATTTTCATTGCTTAAATATATAGTCTCGGCAACAAATGAGTCTAGAGGTGCTGGTCTGCTGGTAGGGGCTCTTGTTTTGCCACTGGATTCTCATGGGCCCAAATTGAATAGCATGATACCGCCTCTCGCCTCCACTATGCCACAGGTTCACAATACCTCTCCCCCCCTCCCCGTTGCTCTCTCAAATTTCTAAAGTGACCAATTCTAGCCCAAAATTTGTTAGGAATCCCAATCCTGGTTCTAGTGAGCAACAAATTTGTCTCGTCAAGAAAATCAACAAATGCATAATGATTAATGCAATAACCAGTGCTCTATAATTCCACAAGTGTTTTGAAATACCCATTATAGTGTACTTTGAGGAGCATTATTCATACAGTGATTACATTCAGAAGTCTAAGTTGTTACAGATTATGAGCTAGGATTGGGAATTTAAGAAAATTGAGAAGTTTTCTTGAGGGGTGATGATGGAAATTTTGTTTTATTTATTCCTTCAAGTCGATACATGACCTCTTTTTTGGCAACTTCATCACTTGTATAAAAGAAGAGGCCATTTACAAGCAAAGCCAAGCCTACTAACAGACCTGCCTGCTGAGCCTAAAATTAAGAAGGAAAAAAAACATGGGTCTGCTTCAATCCACAGCTCAGTCCACAACAGGCATGCCCCAAACCAGAGAGTAGACACAAAAAGAAAACCATATCATAAGAATGGCACATGACTTCTCAAGGAGTGAGCCAAACTAATGATTTTGACTTTTTACTTTGTGATTACTGAGCTATGGTTAAACTTAACGCGTTATGACTTCGATTGAAGTATAGGAAATATGTCATGCTTCGCCACCACCACAACCCTTCTCAGAATATCACTGCAACCTATATTGGTCTCAGTTACATGCTGCGCAATTCTATGCCTTCATAGTGTGCTGCAGTAGCATGTTGTAATTCTGGTCCTTCAGAAGTTCAGACTCTCTTATCAATTATTTCCACTTGGGCAAAAACTACTGAGTTGAGCTATTTACAGTTTCTACCAACCACAATTTTTTTCAACGGAAACAGCAAAAATTAAGAAAAATATAAATCACCGCTAAGGAGCAAATAAAATGTTCAATCCCCAATTTATCAACATATTACAACAAAAAAAAAAAAAAAAAACATAACAGTTTCAGGCATTTTCATATTTGTAAAGAACTTACCGAAAACACGAAAATTTAACTAACCTCTTCGTCGTTCCAGTCAAACATCGCAGACGAAACCGTTTAAGATATCAAATTCGAAGCCCGAACCAACCAAATATCGGTTGTAATTTGACCCACACATTTCCGGAATATCACGGACAAATCATGTCACGAAAGTTGAATAAATAATTCATCACTGAATTTTAGCCCGAAAAAATTCAAATAAAATTTCGCGATTCAAATCTTCCATTTACTCCGGTGACTCTACAGAGTTCTCTGGATTTCTACCGAGTAAGGTGGAGAGAGAGAGAGAGAGAGAGAGAGAGAGAGAGAGATGTGTGTGTGTGTGTGTTTTGGTGGCTGTGGTGCTGGGTGGCCCCGCCACGTCGAGATCCGGGAAATTGAGGGGCTGAAAGGGGTGACACGTGTAAAGGCAACGTATCTTATGGTTGTGGTTAGGGAAGTGTATGATCAAATAACTGGACGTGATTCGCTGCCCACTAGATTTGGTGGAAGAGTCTTGGGTTTATTGATTTTATTCATTTTTTTCTTATTTATTTCAAAATTATAGTGATAATCTAACCACTTATAATTAATTATTAATAAATAAATAAATATAGTGATATCATTTTTACTAAATAAAATAAATAAATAAATATAGTGATATCATTTTTACTAAAAAATAAATTAATTATAATTAATTATTAATATAATTAATCATATTTTATATTATATTTATAATTCATGAATTTTTTATTTTTTATTTTTTTAAATAATGCTCCTTATTAAGAAGTTAAACTTATAATATATCAAAAGTTATTTAATCTAAAAAAATTACTTATTTATTTATTTTAATTAAATTTAAAATTAAAAATTATCTCCCTTTAACTTTTACTAGTGAAAGCTCGTGCCCCGAGGGCACAGCAAAATATTTAAAATTTTAAATTATTTTTTATATTTTTTACACTATTTAAATAAAAAAAATATTTAAAATTAAAAAAGAAATATTTAAAAGTGATAAAATTATTTAACATATAAAAATATGTATATAATTTTACATAATAATTAAGTCAAATAAAAAAATTACACATAAAATATAACATTTTAATATCTCTCACTCTACTTAACACACACTCACTTTTTCCAATCTCAATCACACCCACACAAAAATCCCCATCACCCATTTCTCTTTTCCCAACATACACTCCCACACACATAAACACTAATCCCAACCCCTTCCTCAAAGTTTTACATGAATAGTAATATTCATTTGACATGGGCCTCACGTCTTAACTTATAGTATAGATAGGAAAGTACTCTTTCTCTCCAACATCCACCCCGTGTTTGGCCTCACTAAGGGTTTGTTTGGAAAGCAAGAATTTAATGGAAAGGAAAGGAAAAAGGAAAATTATAAAATTTTTCTTGCTGAAGAGTGTGTTTGGATGACACGAAAAAGTTTTGTAATCACCTAAAAGATTTTCCTGCAGGACACACTTTCCCGCAAATATCATTCTGCTAATTCAGTGGAATTTCGTTTTTGGGAAAGTCTCCCACTAAATTTTTCTGTTAATCAAACAGCTATAAAAAAAATATTTTTCAATTATTTTTCTTTCCTTTATTTTACTTCACTATTACTTTTTCGGAAATTATTTTTCCGTATGATATTTCCGCTATCCAAAATATGGTGTATACAAAATATATATTATCACAAATCAAATATTAGATTTTTATATCACATATATCAATATTTAAAATTATTGTTTTTCGTTCACTACCCGTATATTTATACATTCTCACAAATTAATTCAAACATTTCACATCAAATTTTTTCTCCTCTCTCTCTCTTTCTTTCTCTTTCATCTCTAATTCTTTCAAATTACTTTCACATCACTTCAAATTATCAATTATTCCAATGGTAAAATAGACATTTTAAATTAAAAAGTAATATAACTCATCAACTCCATATAATATAATGAACAATATTATCTGCATCGATCTATCACAATATCGCATTCGTGATCCAACCCTAAGTCCTTCCCCTCACATTTTGACTCATGACGTGCTCTCATTTGGGTTAAATGTCGATTTTGGATGTTCTGTACTTAAGGATTCTTGTATTATTATGTGTTAAATTTCAAATGTATTTCATGTCCTTACACATATTTTAGGGTACGGTGTCCGAAAGAAAAAAAATTAGCTTAAAATTTAATACTCTAAATGATTGAAGTAATCAGGTTTTAAAGAATTAAGATTAGAAGTTAATTTTACGGTAGATCGTGTTAAATTAAAAATCAAAAATTATATTATAAATTTGGCTATCATACTTACCTCCTAAATGATTATTATTAACCGTAAGTAAAATCAGGAGTAAAGCTAAAAAAATGATAACGTTCATTTTAAAGTGGCGATTTTTTCTTTCTGAATTTTATGATTAAAATAGCATTTGGGGTTGACCTTTAATGCACAATTTATTGAAAGAAATCTAAACGGATAGCCATGGTGATGGTGGGACTACTCGTGAAGTGAAAAAGTGGTATGGATTTAATGGTATATGGTAAGGAATTTTTTGGGTTGGAAGAAGGATTTTGTCTTGTTCATACCCTTATTTATTAGGTTGGTGTCTTTTGGATCCGCACACCGATTTTTATTTTATTTTCAGCATTCGGAGGATGCTCATGGGATCTTTCTTGAGTTTTGGTTGGAATTTGAATGCTTGGATAATGTAATGCCCCAAACATGGAAGTTTCTTCTCTTCTTTATTTTTTCATCAACATCATGTCAATAACTCCAATCATCAACACCAAGAAAATATGCAAAAATCACTCTCCTTTGTTTTCTTGAATCAAATCAATCATCAATAATTAAATTTTATCGATCGGAGAATCACGCGCACCACGACTCCTCGAAAAGTTAAAATCTGATGTCCTTCCCCTCGGACATATTCGATTGACTGACACTCTTTTCGCCTTCGCCTTTCTGTCTCCCGTCAAAAAGTGAAGCCGAGGGAAATAATATATCACTCATTTGAAGCTCACCTCCTTTCCCCTTTTATAGTTAGCTATAAACTCGTGTATCCTATTGTTACGATCAATCGACTTCCATTCATTATTGCCCAAATAATTTTGCTCCTTGATCCGTTCTCTTTCGGTCGTTACACTCTTACGTATTCTGCGTAGTTTCTTTGCTTTCTTTCTTTTCTTTTCCTTTTTTTATTTTGTTTAAGCCAACTCACGAATTTCTTAAATGGACCTTTTCCTTTTTTTTATGAATTCAATCAAACCCAACAAATTCAACTAGTAATATCAATCCCATTATTCATTTATTCTATAAATCCTAAATTAAATTAAATTAAATTATATTTAAATTAAATTAAATTTATTATTTTACTTTTTTTTCTTGATTATTACATACTTACCCTCGTTAAAAAAAAAATTGGTCCCCAAACTTTACATAATTTACTCCTAGAAATATTACACACCTACCACCTTAAAGAAAATTTGATCCCCAAACTTGACATGCCTTATCAAATGAAAAATTCACGATATTTTTCTCTCACTACACTTTTGAGCTCCCATACACATCTCGTTTACATTGGTTACTCTATTGCACCTTAATGTAGGTAATGACACGTATTCTTATTTCTTAATACCTTAACCTTTTTCTCTCATAGTCGGACATGGTATTTCTCGTATCTGAGATTCTCACAAATTTTTAAGGACTCATACTTATCACATGATTCAGATCGTGCACATACTTCCTCCATATAGATACATGAAACACATTATATATTCCCAAAAATAATTGACAATATCGCAAGAGGATACGCTACCTCCCCAACTTGATCCAAATTTTCAAATAGACCGTCAAATCGAGGGCGCTTGCCTCGAATACCAAACCTTATAAATCATTTGGTCAGAAATATATAATTTAAGAAACATATGGTCCCCTACCTCGAATTCAAATTCACGGCAACAATTATTGGCATAAGACCTTTGTCAAATCTGCACCACTTGTAATCGCTTCCTAATTAATTCTATCAGGGCCGTTCCTGTAATTTAGGAGGCCCTGTGCTAATCATCAAAATTAGGCCCTAGTGTATGAAAATTATTATTCTTTGATTTCATAAAAACATTTTTATTTCTATTTTAAATCGTTCTAAATTATTTTTTCATTTCTAGATTAATTTCAATCTAATATTTTAATGGTATAAACATGTTAAGCCATATCCTTAATATCACTAAAAGATAATGTGAAGAAAAAAAACCGAGATCGGGGGGGTATTAATAGATATTAAATTAAACTTGAGACGGAGGGAGCATTAATATATATTAAGTTAAAATTTTATAATTGACATAAATATATATTTTTCATTTCAAAATAGATATCTAAATTAGTTGACTTAACTAATATGTGAATAAAAATGAGAATTAGTTGTTAGTTCAAAAGAAACTTGTTTTGAAACAAAAGAGAATAATTTTTTTTATTAATTTATTGATATTTCTCTTATTTTTTATATTATAAATTTACTTAAATAAAATTATAATCAAATAATTAAATAAAAATAAATTAAATTTATAAATTTTGGGGCCCTTTAATTTTGGGGGCCCTGGGCGGTCGACCACGTCGCCCATGCCCAGGGACGGCCCTGAATTCTATCTTCTCTATCGTGGCATGTACCAATTCTGGTCCCAAAAATTTTCTTACCCCAATTTCGTCCCAACAAATAGGAGAATGACACTTCAGCCCATAAGTGCCTCGTGTGGAGCCATTCCAATGCTTGCGTGAAAGCTATTATTATAAGTAAATTCTTCTAGTAACAAGTGTTCCTCCCTACTTCCTTATAGGTCCAAGACACGTGCTCTAAGCATGTCTTCTAATGTTTGAATAGTCCTTTAATTAGATTGTCCATCTGTTTGCGGATAAAAAGTTTTACTCATCCTCAAATCAGTACCTAAGGCTCGTTGCAAGGTCTTCCAAAATTTTAACGTGAATGTAGTATCACGGTTATACACATTTGGAACTGGCACATCATGGAGTCTCACAATTTCCCCGATGTATAACTGAGCTAACTTTTCCAACGAATCATTAACTCTTATTGCTAGAAATGTAGTGGACTTAGTCAATCAATCCACAATTACCCAAATAGCATTATTCCATCTAACTGTTTTTGGTAACCCTACCACAAAGTTCATATTAATGCGTTCCCACTTCCACTCGAATATAGGCAATGATTACATCATCCTGTCAAGTCTGCGATATTCAGCTTTAACCTGCTGACAAATCAAATAATGAGAGACATACTCAGCTATCTCCCTTTTTCATGTCATTCCAGCAAAAGTACAACACAAATCACGATATATTTTTGTACTGCGTGGGTATACTACAATCCTTGAACAATAAGCTTTTTTTAGATTTTCTTCAGCTTTGGATTTGAAGGTACCCACATTTGTGACCAAGAGCACAAAATTCATTCACTATCAACATGCAAACCTGATCCTCTTCTTCCATCCCTCTCAAGATGTCAATCATTTCAGGAACAAGGACCTGAGCTACCTTGATCTTCGCTAGAAAATAATATTCCATATAACTTGTATCACCACACACCTTGACTTCTATACTCGAAGTTTCTAAGTTTTCTAGATTGTGTTTCTCCATGGTTAGTAATGCCACCAAGGCTTTCTTACCTTTACGACTCAAAAGCATCAACAACAACATTGGCTATCCTAGATGATATAAAATCAAACAATTATAGTACTTTAGTAACTCTAATCACCTCTTTTATCTCATATTTAACTCCTCCTTAGTAAAAGCATATTTGATAGGGTAATTTTACTCATAACCCTTCAGCTGCCTTAATGCATATGTGATAACATTACCGTTTTGCATTAACACACATCTCAAATCCCTTTTTATAGTTAGCTATGAACTGTTATATCCTACTATTACGATCAATCGACTTCCATCTATTATTGCCCAAATAATTTTCCCCCATAACCCGTCCTCTTCCGATCGTTACACTCTTCCGCATTCTGCGTAATTCATGTGCTTTCTTTCTTTTCTTTTCCTTTTTTTAAAATTTTTTTGTTTAAGCCAACTCATGAATTTCTCAAATGGGCCTTTTCCTTTTTTTTATGAGCCAAATCAAATCCAACAATTCCAACTAGTAATATCAAGCCCATTATCCATTTATTCTATAAATTTGAAATTAAATTAAATTAAATTAATTAAATTAATTTACATTTTTTCTTGATTATTACATACTTACCTCCTTAAAAAAGTTTGATCTCCAAACTTCGCATAATTTACTCCTAGAAATATTATAGATAATGAAGAAGAAGTAGTAGCAACTGCTTCGAAAGAAGGAGAAGAAAAGTAGCCGCATCAGCTTCTCCATCTTGGATCAGCGACGTTTGGTTTATATGTCATCGTTATCCCAATATTAGGCGACGAGTTTTCTCATTTGATTTTCTGGTATTCCCATTATCTGATGATATTAGTATAGGATCTGGATTTTCATGATTTTAAATGGGTTATAATTCTTGGTCAGATCTGAAATCTTGGTTGGTGATTGAATTTTTAATTTTTCTATTTTATTTTCTGATTTTGGTTTATGAATTATTGAAAATATGCAAGAAGAAATCAATTTGCATGGTTTAAATAGTTTTAATTTTATGATTTGGGTGATTTTGTTTATCGTGATGGTGGTGGAGGGGGGTGGGGGAGGAGGCTTGGCTTATGAATTATAGTAATTTATTTATTTATTTTTTTAGATAATGAAGGGTAAATATATATTTTTTAATTTTTCTCCAAATTTTAAGTCATGTCAGCGCCAATGAAGTGTCACATAGGAAAATAGTTGTTATACATATATGTTGATCTACTCTTTCGATTTAAAATTAGGTACCAAATTCGGTTATGTTTAAAACTTCAGGTATGCAATAAACATTAAAAAAATAATAGAGACTATACAAAAGGTCTATAGGTCAGAAACAAAATTGGGTTTTTGCCCTCTTCGTACATTCTCTCTCACCCACCCACAAAACACAACTCCACATATACTCTCTTACATATATATATATATATATATATATAGGAAAATGATCAGCTACAAACCATAAATATCGTATAAACGTGCGAACTGTTGTATCTTAGTACTTTTTTATTGTATGCTCGTTAATTTTGTTGTATCTTAATTTTTTTTTTGTATCTGAATAAGACCACGTTGTATGTTATTACGTTTTTGTTGTATCTTCGCATTTTAGTTAGATTGTTGTATATTTACGAACATGTTGTATCTTAGTTGATTTTCTTACAAAAATTCTTGTTTTGGATCTTTATTTTCCAAAATACAGACATATAACTAACATACAACAAAAATGTACTAAGATACAACTGGTTCATACGGTTTGTACGAAAAAGTGATTTGTAATTGAATAAGCTCCTATATATATACATACATTCTTCACACATTCTGTCTCATCCACAACATACAATTAATATCATAAGCACTTTTCTACTATTATATTAAGGGTCGAATTAGGAATACGATTTTGGGCGATTTCGCTTGATTTTATATTGTTCACAATTTTTATGGAAAAATATGTTTGATATAGAATTTTAATTGAAATGACAAAATTACCCCTCTACAAGGGCCCGCTTAGTTTACAATGATGCATTTTGTAGCCCGACGAAGCTGACCTCACCTTTTGGTAATCACTGTCAAGTAAATTACTGTGAGTCTGTGACGTGTGTTCATAAACAAGATAAGCTATTCGTAGTTATTTTTTGCCAAAATAATTCCTCTAAGTCCATCATTGTCACTGCGAAATCAATAGGAGTAAGTTGCCCTTATTTGCATGATGGTTTGGCAACTTGTGTTACTCATCTCTGCAAGCCCATTAGAGCATCCACAAACTTTGGTCATACTTTTTCTCATTTTTACATCATTTTTTCTCTCCTCCACGTCATCATCATCAATAACTATAACCTTACATATTTTCTTCTCATTCATAACAAAAGTCATGAGTTTCTCTCTCCCACTTTTACTATACCCTACCATAATTTTTCTTTATTAATTATTTATATAATAACAAATAAATAAATTTATTATTTATTATTAGATTATTAGTTAAACTGAATTTGATAATAATAATTAATAATAATTTTACATTACAATTTAAATTATAAACTTTGTAAAAATTATTTTTTTGTCAATTCGAAAATATTAAATAAATATATTAACAAAAACAATAAAATTAAGCGAAAAATAATTTCAAATTAGAATACTATTAAAATAACATTATTTACATCGAACTTTAGAACTAAAACATTACAAACGATAATTAGGCTTTTAAAATAAATCACGAACTAATTATCATTCTTTTCATACTGAAAATTTTCCCAAATATTTTCAATAAAATCAGTCTTGAGAGCATTGTGAATGTTTGTATCTCGAACTCGAGATCTATTACTCATATATACTGATAAATTATATTTTCGAACATCCGAGTATTCAAAACTCTCTCCTGCACCAGTACTTGAGGATTCGTTTTGAGGAAGATCCTCGTCAAATTCTCTTGTATCATAGTATGCATAGCTTTTTTGTTCGTCCTCAACTATCATGTTGTGCATAATGATACAAACAAGCATTATTTTTCCCAATACATCCCCACTCCATGCTAGAGTTGGTTGTCGAATAATAGAAAATCGAGATTGTAGAACACCAAAAGCGCGCTCCACATCTTTTCTTACCGACTCTTGTTTTTCTGCAAATAATTTGTGCTTTACAGTTTGAGGAGCGTTGATTGATTGAAAATTTGCCGCCCATTTTGGATAGATGCCATCAGTAAGATAGTACCCCATATTATAAGTATGATTGTTTACCATATAATTCA
>JAOWAN010047111.1:0-14237 GCA_028566635.1 Lobelia cardinalis
ATGAAATCAAGGCAAGAAAATAGGTAGGGACTATTACTTCAAAAAGTTGATAGGTTAGGGACCAAAAAGGGTGTTTTTCCACACCTAGACATATCTAGCAAGGTATGTCCATTTTATTCACAAATGTATATAAATTTTATGAATTATGTACATACTATGAATATGAAATGCACATGAGTTATTTTATTATCATATTAATAATTATTATGTACATTTTATATTCATATTATATATATAATTTATAAACTTTATATATAAAATGGGCATACCTTGTTAGATATGCATAGACACATAATATAATTTGCCCAAATAGACTCCGCATTGACTAGATCGAACCAACACGTGTCATCTCGGCAGTCATGGACTATATATCATGTTGTAATTGGTGTCCCTTTTGATATAATTGTTTTAACTCACTGATACATTATTTTTCTGTATTGAAATTATAGCATTAATTTATATAATTTCTCCCAATCGTCTCTTTAAATTAAATATTTTTTTGTTATTAAATTCAAGCATAAAAATAACAGAAATTCAAATTAAAATTTTGAAAAGTTTTAATCTTAGCCCATTAAAAATTTTTACTCCAATTCATTCACCCATGCACTATAGTAATTCAAGTAAATAAATTACAATTTAATTAAAAATAATATTTATAAAAGGAATGAAAAAATAATGTCATGCCGTATCTTCGGTGAAAAATATAAAATATTTTTTTCGATATAATATCATTTCGTGTTTGAACACGAACTTACACTAGTCATCAAATATCATACGACTAGTATAAGCTCGTGCCCGAGGGCACGTTTCTATTTTTGAATATTTTTTTATATTTTTTATTATTTAATTCAAAATTTAAAGAATATAATCAAATTTTTATATTTAAATTTCTTTATAAATTTCTTTCTAACTTTTTTTTGACATCTAATTTATATTTTTATTTGTTATTTATAGATGGAACTTTTTTCAATTGGCTTGTAATTTATTTACTCAAGTTGCGATAGTGAATAAGTGAGATTAAATTTTCAATAGCTAAAATTAAAAAAATAAAATTACTATTCAAAATGAATTAAAAAATTATAGTATACATGATATACAAATATATCATGCATCACACACTAAACATGGAAGTGAAGAATGCAGTCACTTCCTTAATTCGTCCAAACATTAAAATAATGATCCCAGTTTCGAAGTAAGAGCAAGAGACAAACCCTAACACAATTTTTTAGATTTGTTCCAAATGGTATCAAGGACTGTGTAGTCGATGTCCTGACTAATTCGGTCTGATTCGGATCGTGCACCTAACATTGGCAGGTAAGTCTTCCAGCGAAAATTTTCTACATACAGTGACATTCGAACTCGAAATCTTTCTTAAATAAATTTAAGTCGCTTACCACTTGGACCAACCTCATTGACCTTTATCTGCACGATGGAGTGTGCTTTTTGGTTGTTGGCCCTGTTTGCACGGGAACCTTCTCATCCGAAGCAAATGCCTAGTCGATTTTCGGGCCAATATTTATATACGGGCCAAGATTGAAGTGGACCCACTTTCAAGCAATCAAGCGCCCATATGGATCCAATTTATCATTACCAGCTTTTTGGGCCTTCAAAATTTTCCTAGTTTTTAAATAATTAAATGGCATATTCTCTGTAATTTTTATTTCATTTCCAAATAAACCAAAAATCGGTTTTCATTTATTTATTTATTTATCTCCACCATCAGATCTCAGTTTCGTTTCTTCCCTCCTCTCCCACACACTCTCTCTTCCCTCGTTCTCTCAACGTTTCAGATCCTCAAAAGGTAAACCTCTTTCTTCCTTCCTTTCAGATCCGAATCTCCAGAAAGTTCGCGAATTCAACACAGTTTCCATTATAAGCTCATCAATTCATACTGTTTGTGATTTTGTTTTTGTTTTGTGTATGTATATATTTGTGTGTTTGAATTGGTATATTATATATTACTCAAAAGTTGTAATTTTTGTCTTTGCCGATTTAGCAAACTTGAAACCTAATTATAAGCAGCTGATCAGTCGTTCTTTTGAGTTATTGATTCCTGTAGCTTAATTTTGATTCGACACCCGAATTGTATCGCTCAGAAGTAGTAGGTAGTTGCAGCAGCGTTGTGCATTTTTGCCAATCAGCTGCGAGTCAAAATTGAGACTGATTACTTGTAATTGATTCACTGCACACTCCCCTGCGCACACGTATAAAGTTTGGTCGACTAGTATCGATCGTAAAAGTCAGTGATTTATCTTTTTTTTATATCTCTTAATGTGTTTGCTTTGTAATTTGAGTGGTACAATTTAGAGTTTAGCAATCCAAGCAACTGATTGATCATTGTTGTTGTTCTTGATTCATCTTTCCGTCTGCTGTTGCTACTTAACAATAGCCTAATTTGGATATTGTACTGAAGTTAAATCACTTATTTAAAGCACATCGACAGTTTTGTTATGCAGTACATTGTCTGGAAGTCATAAATGCGGTGATGATTTTTGTTTGACTGTCTGCGTGTAAGTGTAATTGAATTGTAGTGGAGTTAATCTTGTTGGGAGACGCACCAGCAGATACAGTTTAGTAAGCTGGTTTCACTGTTTGATGTTAGTGAATAAGTAGGGTTGATGAAGGTAATCGTAGCAAAGACGCAGCGTTATGCTGTACATTTTCATATCAGTTTGGAGCAAAATTGAGATGACATTTTTTACGCTCAACAATTGGTTTTAATGGAATTGCAGTTTCTCTTTTTTTACAAATAAACTTTAAGTGGAACTTTAATTGATTTAAATTAATTGGAACACAGGCACCCGCGCACACACAAACACACAGAGAAGTGGATATTTAAGGCTGATAATTTCATTTGTTTCTTTGCCTTATATCTCTTTGAATTTGATTAGGTTGGTTAAGGTTCAATATGGGCGCTGAAAACAATTTTGAGATGGATGAGGGAACATTGGAGATTGGCATGGGTAAGTTTTCATATAAGTTATGTTATTTATAATATCTATGCTCGTTGCCTTGGCTTGCTGATATTATTAATTAATACAAGAATGAAATTCAACAAACTGATTGATATCATTTTGAAGTGATCCTGGTTGCTCTTTTTATTGATTCGTGGAAAGCGAGAATTGATCTAATTTTGTATCTTAGGTTAAGCACTTCTAATATGTGAGCCGAGCATCTGAGAGTTTCCGAGCCTGAACATTGTCTCCTTCACTGGTGAAACTAACTTTATTGTGTAGTTACTATTTAGCTAACAATGCAAAAGGCAGTCGATGGAATCTAGAAATTGAGACAGGATAGGAGTACGGTACAAAGTGGTATTAACGATGCTTCATATCTAATTATATTTAGGCATATGCTAAGAAGTTTATAGGTAACACTCAATCACAGTAATATGTGATTTCCAGTTGAGTGAAAGCTGTCTTTACTGTATTCAACATTAATTTTACAAGTTATAGGATATTTCACTAACCAATGATCACTAGTGTACATAAATAAATACACATATATGTATGGGTATATAATTAGGTACATTTTATCCTCCTTATTCCAGATATTGCTTGGTTATTATCCATTATTCCACTTTGAATATGATAATAAAATCTTACTGTTTTTGACTTATACCCATGGTTATCAGCAACGAATGGTACGCTGTACCCATGTTCTGATACAACACAAAAACAAGGGTAAAACTATACATATCTTAGTAGTTTAGCCATATGACGACGTATTTAGCAATATGAAATTTGAATCTTACAATACAATAGCATATCTGTTGATACAGTGTTGTCTTACACTATGGTACTGCACCGTGTAAAATCATATTATAGTTTTGAAAAATCACTCTTTCTCAGAAAGTTAGAATATGAACTATGTTGGAACTTATCAAAACTAGATTTTTTGTTAAATCTTCAATGTTTTGATAATAGTGAGTAACTCTATGATGGAAATCTGCAATGGTACGCTTATTTACTCGAAGGTTTCAGTTTCTAGTTCATATGTCGTAGATCATGCTTCATGTTTCATACATTAGAAATTTAAGCTTTACAACTTTTTTGTCTACTTGAGTTAGGACTTACAATTATTTCTTGTTAATTTATGGTTCAGTTAAATATGTTTTTTCATTGGCTCTTTTTTTTTCCAACTAATTTTTTGTGTTATTAGTTTTTTGTTTAATATACGCTTACAACACATAAAAGGCACTAGTGTCTTGTTACTTTAGATATCGTGATCATGTTCCTAACTTTAGTTTCATAATAACCTCAAATTACATGCAGTTTATGTTTCAACAAATTGATTATTCTTGCAATACTATTATTTTTTTTCTGAAATATGATCCATATTTTTAATTGTATGATATACGACGTGATGCCAATACGTAGTTGAGGGATTCACAATTCAGTACACGAGTTGACTATTATGCTCTTATGCATGCTTCTTGTTTATAAACCTTGGACATTAATCTTTCAGTATCCAAGGTTTCTCACTCCACAACTTCATTCTCAATTCAGTACATGAGTTGACAACTGTGCTCTTATGCATGCTTCTAGTTTATAAATCTTGGACATTGATCTTTCAGTGTCCAAGGTTTCTCATTCCACGATTTCTCAGACCCGCTTTATATCCAAATAAGTAAAATACTTGCTTATTTGAACATTTGGAGGTAAATTACATAGTTCAGTAAATTGTAGTCACTTGAATACAAATATCTGGTGGAGGGTGGAGTGTCGATGTCAGATTGGTGACTCTGTTAAACTGTTTCTGTTAGATGACACTTTTCGCCCTTTACAACCTTGAATAATCTGGAATTTAGGCAAGAACGAGAGTACTGATAGGATTTAGGAAATAACAGAAGTTACTTCATTTTTTATGGAGTCTTCTGATCATGAAGCCATAGGAAGCACATTGTTGCAAAACTTGGTTATATAGTAGCAGAATCAAGGTTAGCTTCACTAATTTGTTGGTGTCTTTGTTCATTCGCACTAAATGTAATGGGTTGGTGTGGAAATTTAGTGGAGAGAAAGAATATCTAACGAGGGAGAACAAGGAAGCCGTTGAAAGCTGCGAAATAACACTATAGTTGTTTATTCAAGTTACTTATTGATTTGTCAGTATATCCAGTTTGAAATTCCCAAAAGACTAAATGTCAACTAATATCTTACTTATCTACACTATATCTGTCTAAAACTAAAACTCCTGATACTAATGCAGAATATAGAACTATCTCTGGTGTTGCTGGACCTCTGGTTATCCTCGAAAAAGTTAAGGTCTGATATTCTATTTTGCATCTCTCATTAATATATGTTCATTATTGACCTATTTGCTTGCATGTAATTAGATGTATGTTGGTAACACAATACTATCTGTCTGCATCTAATGCATATTTTATTTATTTGTTACAGGGACCAAAGTATCAAGAGATTGTCAATATTCGTTTAGGAGATGGGTCAATTAGACGTGGTCAAGTCTTAGAAGTTGATGGGGAGAAAGCTGTTGTTCAGGTGATCACTTTTTGACACCGGTCATATCGGTGCCAGCCTGCACTAATTTTCCTGAGATCTTGATCTGTTTCTGGTCCCACTCATTAGTACATAATTGGCTAGTAGTTGATGAATATTATCTTCCAATTTTGTGTTTGGCCTAGCAATTGTAGATAATAAAGTAATGTATGATAAGCACTTTGGTGTTCAACTTATTCCTTGCTAAAAGTTGTTGAAAACATAAGTACTTCTCTATACATGCTGCAATTACAAATTTAACTCAACTCATCGTCTCACTGACAGCAAGACATACATTTACCTTGACTGGGGTTTCATCAAACGCACAAGAAACTTTTCACTGTTACTGTTCAAACTATTATAACTCCTCCATGCTTCAGTCTAATACGTCTTTCTTTTGCTGATTTCCCAACCAGGTTTTTGAAGGAACTTCTGGAATTGACAATAAATTCACAACCGTGCAGTTTACTGGAGAGGTAAACTATTATAACTCTTCCATTCTTTCTAATGTTCTTTTTTTTTTCTCGAACTAAAGTAAAGCATGGAATAAAATATGAACCAGATTGTTGTTTGCTTGATAGTTTAAGGCTGCACAGATTGGAGTATAGAGTTCATTTCCTACTCTAGGGTTAAACCTTTTCACAGTAAATGCCAATTTCCTTTCTAATAAACCCTCTAGAATTAATTATCCCGATGCTTGTAGATCTTGTTCAATGACGTTTCAAGGTGGAAGAGATTGTCTGAAGTAGGTGAAATTTGGTTACTGATTTGTAAGAGAGCAGCTTTCCACCAAGAAGAGCAAAAGAAACTGGGAAAAGAAGTAGAACAATCCAGCAATAAGGCAGAGACGGATCACAGATCTTTACGCAAATTTGGAATTTAAATTAGAACTTCTTAAATGTAGCCGATATGAAGTCCTCCATAAAGAGCCAATAATATCTGCTTATCATAACTCATGAAATAGGAGTTTCAAGTAAAGTCCTCCATAAAGAGCCAATAATACAACTATCTATGCTATTGTAATTATACTCTTCGTTCCAAAAAAATATTCCAAGTGCACATTCCACTTTGCTAAGGCTGTAGCTTTACATGCTTGAATCATTTTAAAATTACACTACGATGTTTGTCATCTTTCAGAATGGAAAGATTATTTTGGGACAAACAGAAGATGAAAGTAGGCAGTTGTTTTTTTGGGACAGACGCAATATTATTAAAGTGAGGGGACAATAAATTTTGGGACATCTCAAAAAGGAAATGAGGCCAAATATATTGGGACTGAGGGAATTCTCAACCCTACATGCTGTTCCAGCTACTTTCTTTCGGTTCGTGAATCCTTTTCTGTCATAAGGGGCTATTTGGGTGATGCTAGAACCAGTTTCATTGAAATTTACTAGGCCAGACCAATGGCTGTCCTAGTTTGGTTAACTCTTCAGCTTGAGGGATTTGGTTCCAAGCGGTCCAAATTTTTGTACCAGTAGTGGAGCTCTTTTGTTTTTGTTCTTGGCTACAGCCTACAAGTGAAAGTGAAAAACGACCAAATATGAAAAACCTGAAAAAGTACCGCAATTTCACAGCAATTATCTCCATCATTCTCTTCTCATTTCTCATTTCTCATTATGTTTATCATGTATTTTTAGATTTATGATTTTGGGCACTTGATATTTTTTTTGATGGAGAATGTTATTAATGCTTAGATCATGAATCTGATTTCTTTGATATTTGATCTCTCCTACTTTTTCACTTTACATATCATAGGTCCCACCATTTTCTTTCTATCTCTCTCACACTTTTTCACTTTACATATCAAATATTAAAATAAAATATCGCACAATATTGTATTCCTGATCTGACCATAAGTTATTTTCTTTATCAAAATTATAAAATTCGTTATTTGTATAGTTTTTTATTTTACCATTATTGCACTTTCTATTATCAGGTTGCAAAAATATATTTCTTACAAAATCTGTAATATTTATACAAAGTCAACAAATCAAAAACTATTTTTCCCAGTAATGTTGAGATAAAATTTTCATTATGCATTCCTTTCATAAACTGCATTTATGCATATATTGGGGCAAAAAGTAATTTGTTCGGCCTATTTCCCATGTCATCCTTCTATTTTGAGTGTAGGAAAATGATTAGCCGGGAAGAGAAAATTATTTTCTTACTAAACTGCTCCTAATTTAAATCTTGTTTTCCTTGAAACTTGTTTCCCATAAACTAGCTAGTTTAGGGTAGATCTGAACTGAATGGACCAATCTCTTAGATAACCAAACAGGCCCTAAGAGAAAATCTATGTGGTTCCTACACTAACCAATAGTCCAGAGGGCAGCTAGTTACCTGACTGCACGGAAATCGCGCTTTCTTGACTCTACAAAAAACCATAATTTCTAATCCGCGTGGCTACTACATAATAGATCGATGAATCTTGTTTCCGCCAAAAACTGATAATCAGACCATATTCCTTGCGTAGGGCACAGGAAAGGAGTCGAATCATGACGAGTCCCATCTTAGTGCCAACAGGGCGCAAATTTCAGGAAAGATTACTGCACTAGGTTCACGAGTCTCATGTAAGTTATGAACAGTATTTGAGTCTTATTCGAAACGAGAAGCACGCACCTCTAATGAGACGATGACTTGGCCTGACTTTGACAAATGCAGTAGCCCCCTTATCAGATCTAGTTCCCTTGCTGTAGGGCACATAGAAGAGGCGGTCATTTGTACCATCTTAATGCCAACAGTCTGTTCAAATGTCAGGAGAGATGGCCTTCGCAATTTTCCTGGTCTTTTGTCTCTAGTATTAAGCCTTTTTCAAAACTAAGAGCCAACAACCATCCAATGAGATGACATGATTCTGACACGCTGACATGAATTTTCCCTATAGCTTCTCACACCATGCACTGAAAAACATTGCATATTTGTTTCCTTTTGTACTTCACACCAAACATATATAAAGCAGGACCCATCATGTAATTATCACAAACGCAAATGCAAATGAGCAAGCAGACCGCAATTGTTTTCAGCATGTTTCTTTCATTACATATCCTGCTTATCTTATTTTTCTTCTCTCTTCATTCTTCTTCCTCTTAAATCTACACTTGCGTAAGTATCTCCCACCCTGTTGAATAATTTCTTAAAACAACAAAACTATCCCAACACTTTGCCCCCATGTCCGGGATCTAGACTTGAAACATAAAGGATGAATATGATTTTGCAAGGAGTTAACTGCTTCAGCCTCCTGGTGATTAAGGGTTGTTGCTTTGAGGAGATCATTGTGGTTTTAGTTCAAGACTAAACTTATAACCAACTTAGATGTTTTATCGTGTCCAAGAGATTTTTATGTGTCGGTAAAGGATAAAATTGCTACTTTCTCCTACTTCTATGTGTTGAAGTCTGAAGATTCAATACTTATGTATAAAGTATACACCAATAAACCTCTCATGGCAAAATAGCTATTTGATGAGCAGCCATAAGTTTTGGTGTAGTGAAACTAATCCCTGATAGCTGTTCCTGATCTTCAGTAATAATGAGGATCTGATTTCTTTTTATACTCTATCTTGATCTTGAAGCGCTAGTTCTGTGCCTTTGAGAATGACATTTTCAACTTCTGCAGGTGCTGAAAACTCCAGTCTCGCAAGATATGCTTGGACGCATATTCAATGGTTCTGGGAAACCTATTGATAATGGTCCTCCTATTTTGCCTGAGGCTTACCTGGATATTTCTGGTACGTTTTTCAGTTCTTCAAATTGAAAGCAAAACATCGCAAATATTGTGGATTCAACGTTACTAATCTGTTTCGTGTTGCATGCAGGGAGTTCAATCAATCCTAGTGAGAGGACATATCCGGAAGAGATGATACAGACAGGAATCTCAACGATTGATGTCATGAATTCCATTGCTAGAGGACAAAAAATTCCTTTATTTTCTGCCGCTGGTCTTCCCCACAATGAAATTGCTGCTCAGATATGTCGTCAGGCTGGTTTGGTAAAGCGGTTGGAGAAAACTGAAAATCTTCTTGAGGTATAGCTGGTGTCATTTATATTAGCATGTATGGTTTAGTCGGCCACTACTATGAGTGGTGAAAAGCTGATGTGTCAAGTGCCTACTAACGTCTTTGAATGGAGTGTAAAAAAAGTACCTTTTCTCCTATTGGGTAATTTGCTACATCGTATGAATCATGTTGGACTAATAATTTATGAGTAAACTAAGAAACATGTGCTAAGAATAATTACCTATCTTTTTCTCTTTGTTGCTTTTGGCAGTTTGGTAAGATTGCATCCCATATAATGCCTTATTATTGATTTCTTAATAGTTCTGGTACATCTTAGGGTAGTTCATCTTACTGATGCATCCTTCAATTTTAAACGAGGGAACTTGGCCTTGTTTTTTCACCTGGTTAACGACTGTTGGCACAAGTATTTTTGCTGATCATCACCTTGTCCTTTTTGTCTGTGTCTAATTTAGGTCGTCCTCTGGTTTTCTTTTGCTTGCAGTGTATATGTTTTTGTTTTTAGCCCAGTATTTACTGTTAGTGTTTCATGCGTAACGAGATGATGCTCATTACCAACTTCATGCTTTTGCAGGACGGGGAAGAGGACAACTTTGCCATTGTTTTCGCAGCTATGGGGGTTAATATGGAGACTGCACAATTCTTCAAACGTGATTTTGAAGAAAATGGATCTATGGAGAGAGTGACACTGTTTCTAAACCTCGTAATTCCCTCAACTTAACTATGAAGCTGTAGTTTCTTCTGTGAAGTGATTACTTGTTCTTCTGTGAGTGATTTTACGGAGTCTCTTTTCGAGATGCTTGCTTTCAATAATGTTCTTATGTGCTCTTTCGTTAGGCCAATGACCCTACAATTGAACGTATCATTACTCCCAAGATTGCTCTCACAACGGCAGAGTATTTAGCTTATGAATGTGGGAAGCATGTTCTTGTCATTTTGACGGATATGAGTTCTTACGCTGATGCACTTCGAGAGGTACATGCACTCATCTTTACTGATCAATGCTTGTATGCCTTGTTGCATTTCTAAAGTAAGAAACTGAATCTTCATGTATCTATCCTATATTAACATTGTTGATTTTGGTCGCCTTAGATCAAGTATATACTGAACTGTGCTCACAGCTTACTCCAACATCATGTTATGTTCTACTGATGATAATTTGTGTAGCTGGTGGTTCTATGTTAGGGTGACCCAAACTAAATTCTGCTTCAGGTATCTGCTGCCCGAGAAGAAGTGCCTGGAAGGCGTGGGTATCCTGGGTATATGTATACTGATTTGGCAACAATCTATGAGCGTGCCGGAAGAATTGAAGGACGGAAGGGGTCCATCACACAGATTCCAATATTGACTATGCCCAATGATGGTATTCTCTAGGCCACATCGTTAATTTTTTTTCTCTCTTTAAAGTTTACAATTTTCTTTTTTGCTGGGGTGTGGGGAGGAAGGGAGGTGTTCCTTTAGAAATTGTATTTCCCCAGCTTACCCAACTTGATATTCTGCTAATCAGATATCACACATCCCACACCCGATCTTACTGGTTATATTACGGAAGGACAGATATACGTTGACAGGCAGCTCCAGAATAGACAGGTGAGTCATGGTTGTAACGTTTGGACCAAACGTCCTTCATAATTGTAGCACCAAATCTCACTGGAAATTACATCACTCTGTGTGCTGCATGTGAATTTAGCTTATAACAAGCAAGTATACTAGAACTAAGAACATTATCCTTTGTGTCTGAAATGTGCAGATATACCCACCAATTAACGTGCTTCCATCTCTATCTCGACTGATGAAGGTCAGTAGAAAAGACTGCTTTATTGTGTATGATAGTAGCAAAAGCTTTCAGGTTAACTAAGACAATTTAGATATGGAGTGCCTTTATATAATTATTTCACTGTTTTATTACAGAGTGCCATTGGTGAGGGTATGACTCGCCGAGATCATTCCGATGTCTCCAACCAGGTGAGATTTTCTGGTTAATAGAAATGAACAGATTATGTTTATTCCATAATGTATTTACTTGATGAGATGCATATATTCAAGCGCATGCCTTAATTTGTACTTGTTTTCAGTTATATGCTGCTTATGCCATTGGGAAAGATGTGCAAGCCATGAAAGCCGTGGTTGGTGAAGAGGCTCTGTCTTCTGAGGATCTGGTCTGTCCCTACTACATAACCAGAATGTGATTATAAGCTTAACTTTTGAACTTGATTTCTTATAGAATTATTTATTGAATGAAACAGCTATATTTGGAGTTCCTGGACAAATTTGAGAGGAAATTCGTTTCTCAAGGAGTGTACGACACCCGGAACATCTTCCAGTCACTTGATCTAGCATGGTCACTTCTTCGAATCTTCCCTCGTGAGCTTCTCCATCGTATACCAGCCAAAACCCTCGATGCATTCTACAGCCGAGATGCAGGCAATTGATGAACATAAGCAACATTCTGTATCCTAGTCTCTTGTCCCATCAGCGTCGTGCCTCGTTTTCACTGTGCTTTTGCTTGTTAGATCACGAATCGTCTACTTTATCCGGCAGAAATAAGGGTTGTAATTTTGTTGGGTCTCCCAATGCCTAAGCTACTTGCCAGTTCAGGACATCGATTCTTTTCTTCATTGAGAAGCAGTTAGATTATGTAATTTCTGTAATTTTGTTTTCTATTTATATGTTTGCTTAAGCTGTGCAAGGGGCTAGTTTGGTTCTCGAGTCTGGAGAGGAGCGGGGCATCTGAGAAATCAACAGCCCTCACCATATATTGTGAAATTTGCTTGTCTAATAGCATGTGATATTATTTTTTGAGACCATCTTATTGAGAATAAAGGACACTTTGGTGCTTTAATTAATTTACATGCTAAGCCCTCACCATATAAGTGTTTATTATTTCAAATGCAACTTCAAATGTTAATTTTTTTTTTTCTGTGACTGTATTTGATTAATTAGTAATCAGGGTAATTTTCTCCTCATTCTTTTGCACATTTTCTATTAGATCGAGATTTAAAATAAAGCTTAATATTATCATTTTTTTCAATTGTGAAACTGTTTCTTTTGTGCATTTCTTTTATTTCTTTTATATATGTTATTTTTTCTATTTACATTTCAAAAAGATCTTCATATTTTTTTATTCGTCCCAAAATGATTTTTCAATTAAAAGAAAATATATTATTCTGTAATTTTATAATAGCATAAGCGTATAAAACTTTGTTCGTAAAATTTATACAATATAAAATGTGTTTTATAATAGTATAATATGGATGGAAATATTGATGAAGTAGGCTGAAATAACAAGTCTCTTGCAAGTTCAGGGGAAGCAAGTGTAATTTGTGTAAACTGAGTTTGTTGTATAAGATGCCTTGTACATTGACACTAATAAAAAAAAAAAAAAAAATTATTTTCCCGCTCTCACTAGTATTCTCTATGTGCTTGATCAATTTCAGTGCAATTTATCTGCAATTTATCAGATTATTATGGTATCAGATGTAATTTTCGTTTACAAATCTTATTGTTCTCCTTAATTCGATCATTTTGATCTGAACAATTGTTCAATTTGATCTTGTTTTCTTCTTATTCTGGTTTTCCCTGTTTTGCGATAAAAAAATATAGGGTGTGTTCTCTCGGCTGTTAAAAAAATTCGAATCGAACAAGCAAAAAAATGGATCGAAATTAGGCCGTTTAGTTAAAAACTTGTTCATTGATCAATCTAAATGAACAATCATAATCATATATTAAGGTCAAAACCACTAAAAAAAACGAAACGAAACGAATTTATGTTTGAAAGCAAAGAAAACGAAACGAAACGAAATAATGCAATTTTAAACGAAATGAAATGAATTCATGTTTGAAACGAAACGAAACGAGGGATCGAAAACCTCTATTTTTTCGGACAATACTAGTATTCTTGAAGAATTTTTCACCACGGTGGGGTCGACCGATCCCGCCCGACCCCACCTAGATCCGCCCCTGGATTTGCATATCAATCCGTCCAAAGAGATACTCATTCTTAGATTGGAATTCTGAGCCTAATGTAATGTCAAGGGAGAGGGTAAGAAGCTCCCTGTTGTTGGCTATCTTCCCTCGGTCATCCCCCATGTCAGTGGCCGATCTAGGGCTGCATACTAGTGGGGGCACAAGGTGATGAAAAATGACGGGAGTTTGGGGGCAGCGCCCCTGAAAAAAATTTTTCCCCCTCAATATATTAACACGTAATGAAAAAACGCATATATATAATGCTTCTAAAATCATAGATGTCTACTTGCATATAAGATATCATTTAACATGTTTTTCAAAAACTACTAGAAATACCACAAAATATCTAACCTCTTGATGAATTCAACAAATTGCACCTTATAGATACATGAAGCTTCAAAAATCTTCAGTTCCGACTTGCATATCATCTAATTCATACAAAACAATATGGTTAGATTCAATAAGCGAAAAAATACTTAGATATTGAAAGCAAATAAAATAATAAAAATGAATGAACTTATTACATTTGTATTTTCCGAATTTTCATTTCTTGGAAGCGTTTTATGATAGCTTCGTTGAGAATTGTATCAAAGATCTCGCGTTCAATATATGTCACCAAACAATCATTCATCAAATCATCTCCCATTCTGTTGCGTAGATAAGTCTTTATATGATTCATAGCTGAGAAGCATCGTTCCACACTAGCAGTTGCAACGGGCAAGATAAGAGCGAGCTTCACCAATAAATACACCAAAGGATATGTAAC
>JAOWAN010047148.1:0-14235 GCA_028566635.1 Lobelia cardinalis
TTGGAGGAAATGGAGAAAGAGTCTTGAAGGTGAGCCTTGGATTTTGGAGACCTAGCTTAAGACTTTCCTCAAAAAAAGGGTCCTCAATGGTTGAGTCTTAAAATTAAAAATAATATAATAATTTCAAAATTATATTATTAAAGGCATTAAGTATCAAATAAATAATAAAAATTCAAAATTATATTATTAAAGACATTAAAAATTATAAATCATAAATTAAAGAGATTAAAAATTAAAAATTATAAATTAAAGGGATTAAAAATTAAAAATAATATAATAATTTATTCAGTTTCAAAATTGGCAATTTAGGCTCTCAGGTTCTAATATTGGCAATTTGAACCCCCAGGTTCCAAAACTAGTGATTTGGGCCCTGATGTTGCAAGTTTTCAATGTTTTGCGTCCAAAAAGGTCTGATTTGCTGCAATTTTGCAACATCAGGACCCAAATCACCAACTTTGGAACCTGGGGATCCAAATTGCCAAAGTTGTCAAACATTGGGGCCTAAAATACCGTTAACCCATAAATATTAGATGTATGATCGAGTAAATTTATAAATCAATATAAAAAAATTCATAAAAGTTGGAAGAGTGACCTGGCCATAAATAATAATTCGTTATCGTATTTTATGGGAAGAGAAAAGAGCGGTTTTATTCCCAACACTTTGGAGATGGGCACTCTTGTCTTGTGTGTGCGTGTTTGAGAGAGAGAGAGAGTATTCAAATTTAAATGAAGAGAAGGCAAAGGCGGTCATTTTTCGTCCTCCTTAATTTCGATCAACTTCGAAGCAACGAACGGCAAAACTACACTCGGACACACGCTCCTCTCATCTCCGTCCCGATTTTAGTTCCGTTCCCCCTCACCGACGGCAACACATTATTTACCGGTTACGAGTCGAGAGTGGGCGGTGGAAGAGTAGCTCAGTCGAGGGTGAGAATGGTGGTGCTCTTATTGCTGGATTCCGCATTTTTAATCTAAATTAGGGCTCTTCGCTCAATGCTTCGTTTTCCATTTCTCCTGCTGCCTACTATATTATAAATCAATTGGGCCGCTCGGTTCGTCCGCCTCTCAACTTCTTCTTCTTTCCTACTACGGGCCGAAATGGTAGCCTCTAAGGTACACCCCCCCCCGGCTCCCAATCCCTAATTTGTTTAAGTGCTTGTAATTTCACCTTTGTGTGTGTATGTGTGTGTTTTTTTTTTAATCTCTATATCTGTGTGTTTTTCGTATTCCTCACTTCCTATTCTGTACTGAGCTCCACATTACATCTTCTTAGGGTTTGAGCACCCTCAAACAACGTCGAGTTACCCTTCCTGATAATGCCACCGGTAGCCGGAAGACCCAATTTGGTACTCATTCCCCCCCCCCCCCCTCAATTCATACTACTACTACTTCATTTCTTACACATTTCCTTATAGTACTATCCGTTCCTCCTACTGTATTTTTTATATTTTAATTACACGCTTTTCCAAAACAGTTGGAGCTGCCAGGAATTTCAAGGTTTTCGCTGAAACTGATAAGGACAAAATTCTTGGTAGTGATCCTGACGAATCCATGTATGTGTGTGCTTCACCCTTTTTTCGGTTTCTTATTTTGTACAATATTATGATTGAAACTGCAAGGAATGAAGAAGCTTAATTCTTATATGAACAATCAAATCATGCTTTTGCTTAAACTTTATTTGTTTGCTTACAACAACAACAGCAGCAGCAGCAGCAAAGCCTTAATCCCAATCACTTGGGGTTGGCTACGTGAATCATTTTCCGTCATTTCATGCGATCCAATGTCAAGTCACTATACATATCACAATCTTTCACGTTTTTCCGTATTGCCGATGTCAATGCTAATTTTGGTCTATCTCTCTCCCTAGCTTGATTAAAACTAATATTATCACACTTCTTAATTGGAGCACTAAAGATTTTACGTTGTACATGATCACACCATCTTAGGCGATTCTCTCTCATTTTCCATACAATATGAGCGATTTTTGCGGTTTCTCGTATTTCTTTATTACGAATCTTATCTTTTCTTATTTTTTCGCACATCCGTCTAAGCATTTGCACTTTCGCTACACTCATCTTGTTTACATGTTACTTCTTAGTAGCTCAACACTCTGTTCCTTATAATAGCGTAGGCGGTAGGCCTAACAGTTGTCCATAAAATTTCTTCTTTAGCTGTTTCGATATACGCCCGATCACTTAACACTGTAGATGCACTTTTCCACTTCATCCAACCCGATTTTATTCTATGATTAACATCCTCTCGAACTTCTTCATCTTCTTGATTATTGATTGATCCTAGGTACCAAAATATTTTCTTTTGAGGTATTTCTTCCCCATCTACTTAACTTTACTTCATTAATACTCCTCTTACCACTAATGTTTTGCAAGCCATATGCTTTGTTAGCTCCTACTTATTTTAAACCCTTTGACTTCCAAAACATTTCTCTATTTTTCAAACTTATCGTTAACCTCATTCTTTGTTTCATTGATAATAATTGTGTCATCGGTAAATAGCATGCACCAAGGCACATTGTCCCATAGATATCTGGTCAGTCCATCCATTATTATGGAAAAAAGGTGCGGGCTTAAGGTCGATCCGTGATGTAGTCCTATAGTGATTGAAAACTCATTTGTCTCTCCTATCGTGGTTCTAACTAATGTCGATGCTCCATCATACATATCGTTAATAGCCTCAATATATCTCACTTTTACCCATTTCTCTTCTAGGACCGACCAAAATAGCTCTCTAGGAAATCTATCGTATGCCTTCTATAATTCAATGAAGATCATGTATAGATCCTTTTTTTCTTCCATGTAGTGTTACATCAATCTCCTTAATAGGTGGATAGCCTCCATTGTCAACCTACCCGACATAAAATCAAGTTGATTTTTCAATACCGTTGTCTCCCTCCTTAGTCTACTTTCAACTATTATTTTCGAAAGCTTTATTATGTGACTCATTAGTCTAATACCTCTATAAATCGTGCAACTTTGAATGCCACCTTTATGTTTGTATATTAGTGCTATAATGCTCCTTCTCCACTCATCGGACATTTTCTTAGAACTTGAACAAAATTCATCTCTCTTTGTTTGTCTCAGTTACAAAATGCAAACTGCAAATCCATTGCTCAATATTAACCTCTCTACTTTTTTAACCTTTTCATTTCTTTCTTTCTGTAGAAGGAAATCTGTTCCATTGAATACCACAATTGGTCATATTAACACAAGGGATTCCAAGGTTAACTGCACTTGCTTTAAACTTCAATAGAGCATACTAAGAGTATTTGCTTACTAATTTTCATTGCTCAACTTCAGATGAAAGCACTCAACAAGTTGGAGAAGGACACTGGGAAGCATGTTGCTGTTGGTAAATATTAAGGAACTCAACTTTACATAATTATTTTACTATATGTTTTTGTTCATGGTTTTATTCCATTTGCTGTTATATAGGTGCCGGAAGAAAAGCTTTGGCAGATATAAGTAATTTTCGGGGAAATTCTTCCATTGCTGAACCCCGTGTAGGCTCCAAATGTGGGTAGGTTTCACCGCGCTTCGAAATAGCTGGAAAACAACTGTTTGTTTAATGTTTCTCCTGCTTTTTTCTCATGCATTCGCTGTTTGGAGTCTGGATTAATGTGAAAGTTATTCATATTCGACGAGCTTATCAGAAGACACAAACTTATTTATGAAAGCATATTTTTAGCCTTTCCTTGGTTACGTTTACAAATGTCAAGATCGTTTAGACAGGCTTTGAAGTTATCAGGCACCGAAAATATTAGTTGGGTGTACCTGTATCTCACAGCTTAATCTATGTTTTAAGAAAAAGGGTTGAGAAGTTACGTAGCTTTTATACGTTCAGTTTGTAGATTCTGATCACTTTCTCTATCACAATGTAGGAAGGGTAAAAGTGAGCGGGCTGTATCTTCTCAAAGGTATGGGAATTCCTCATCACATGTACCTCTTGTTGCAATTCTACGAATCTCTGGCATGTCACATATAACCTAAATGTTAAATTGCGTAGATTTGATATCCGAGGCTCTTTTCCCCATTCCCCCTTTTGCCAGCCACTCCATTTCTGTATGCTGTGTTTTAATTACAAGACCACAAATTTAATGCCTCGTACTCTGGCTTATTATTTCGGTTTATGCTTATTTGGGTGTATTCATATCTTTGATCTGAGTATTTTCAGGGCTTCAATTGGTCTTGGAACCAGTACATCGAATTCTTCGGCAAGGAAAAAGAAATTTTTGATGGTAATTCAATATTTTGTTTGTTCATATAGCTATGTTTTTTTTTTCTCTTTCTGTTGCAACACGATTCCCCTTCTTCCCTCCATTAGTTCAAACATTGGCTTTCCCATATTCTTTTTGTTTATTCGAAAAACCATAAATTAGAATATGTCGTTGCTTTAGACTTTTGTGACTGAAAGCGTTTTGCAATTCTGGCCTTTGATGAAATCGAAGTAAATTCATGCCTTCAGGAATTTGAAAAGAATATCTGAAGGAACAATGAAGATACATACTCCCCCCATTCTAAATCAGTACCCTTTTTTCTGCTAGGAATAGTACAACTTTGCATATTCTCGAAGTGATTTTTTTTTTTTGGGGGGGGGGGGAATCATTGAGAATCGTTAGAGAGTTGATTTTGATCATTGATTGTCGTTGCATTCACACTAACATATTCCACTATACATACAAGGGCGAAGGGCTGTTCCTATGCTCCTAGCACAATCTTACATGTGAGAGGGAGGTGAAATATATTGAAGAGGTATAAATAGTCAAATGAAACTGGACAATGAACAAAAAGAAGAGATAAAGAAAAGATAAAAAGAAACTGAAGAATGGTTTTGGTATAATTACCAATTTACCACTGCACATGATTGAAAGTATCGAGGAAAATATAAACATTAGCTCACCTTTATCCTGAACCAACAATCCCCGATCATAGAGAAGTAGAATCAAATTGATGGCATTACACATGGATGTCACACAATTGCTCTAATATTTACTTCTCTGTTTGATTTTAATTAGGGAAAACCGAGGACAAGTTGGATGCAAACTACTGGTGACTGTCACAATCTGGAGAATGGTAACTTTGATATTCTGATGTATGATTGGTATTTAGTAGGTCAACAATTAATGATACTTCTCTGTTTTAACAGGGGTGGCTAAAGATTGTAAGGCCTTTCCTAGTGACCTGAGGACCAAGGTTCAGGGACCAAAAATTGTCAATAGTGTTGGCAGGTACTGGAATTAATATAGCACTCTCTCATGACTATCGAGTGAAATGCCTTGGGTTGTTAATTTTACTGTACTTTTGATATTGTGTTCTCTTGTTGCTTAGGAAATCTGCAAGGAATTTATGCCCACCAACAAGGTTCCTCGGTTTGCAGATTTGGTTCTTTCGTTTGTGTTGTTTACATTACACGCCCTTCCATTACATAGATTTGCTTATGATGATGTGTTTATGTTGGAAGGAAATCGTTACCGGTGTTAAAGAAGGTTAATGAGGTGGACACAGCTACAAATGATTCAAGGAAGGTTGGAATATGTTACGCCAAAACCTATTTAAGCGGTTCACATGAAATGAAACATATAACACTTCTCTACATATTTTTACTTGTCTTGAAAATTTTATGATCCTTGTTTTTAGGTAAATGCAGAAAATACAGAAAATTGTGTGGAAAAACGTGCTTCTCATGGTGAGAAGTTTTATCCTTTCAAAACTATATATTTATTTGCTTACTTCTTATGTATAATGCCAGATTACTAATCGACAATCTTGACTTTAACATTTCTATTTTCAGTTAAATCCAAAGTTGATGGAAAAGTTGTACCATACCTAGGCAATGCCCCAAGGCATCCTTGGAAGAATCAACTTAGTACAGGGTTTGTGAAAATGTGAGCACATAATCCTACAAAGCAAAGCTTTCTTATTTACGGTTATTACTATACGCAATTTGAACGGCTTACTCTGGTGCTAGTCACGAAGCATGGATGTGGGTAAACATCCAGGTCGCTTCTCTTTGGATTCTATGTTTAGGGAGTAGACAGGGAATCTGAAATTGAGCTGAAATATTATGAAGCAACGCATTTTTGACTTACCAACTACTCTAAGATCTTAAGCTACTCTCTCCGTTCCATAATATTAGTCCTTTTAGAAGTTAAAATTTGTTCCAAAATAGTTGTCCTTTTAGGATTTCAAGGAAGTTTTTACAAATACTTTCCTAAATTACCCTCCTACTTTTCCAACTATCAATAATCATTAATTACACTTTTCTCTTTTTTCATTAATAAAGAGAGACTATTTAATGAGGGTAAATTTGTCAATATAAATTATTTCTTAATATATGTGCATGAGTCTAAAAGGTCCACTATTGTGGAACGGAGGGAGTATTAGGCAGTGGACTAAATAGTTCAAGTAACAATCTCCCTCTCTCTCCAGCAAATTGCAATGCAAATCGGTCATGGCGTGGTAAACAAACTTCATCCAGTTCAAGATAAAACTGAACCAGCATAACATTAGGAGCTACTGCATGCACATGCAGGAGAATCTAAAACCCTGACCTTGCACATCCTTGGGTACGATATTTGCTGGGTGGCTGTGCTATACTAATGGCTCAAGCTGTTAAATAGTGGGCGCTTATTTATCATGATATCAGCTTATTTTCCTTTCAGGTTTACAAGGAAATTTGAAAATGCTTAACTGCTATCAGTCATCACTTGTGATGAAACACGCCCTGCCCCACGTGAAAACAGAATTATGACTTGTTGACCTGAGAGTTAGTGGCCACTTTATTTTAGCTAATTCTAGATAGCTATGATCAAAAAGGATATTATTGGGTTTGATTTAATGGACAATCTCTTTGTACAGAATTCGGTTGAAAAATAGAATTTGCGTCGCCAAGCCAAGAAGAAGGGCAAAAGGTTGAGTTGATATAAGAATTTATATCTCATACCTATATTGTTGAATCTTTTTTTGATGCATTTATCCTTGGATGATCTAGTTTCACATAATGGCATTAGGATAGGTGGCACGTCAAAATAAGAGAAGCTATATACTGGGTTTTTAATTACTTGATCAAAAATGAGAATGAATTGATGTGGTTTTGGAGGCCACATAAGCTTTGGTAACACACACCGGAATCTTAGAGAATAGGATGGAGCTATAGGAGCCAGTCTTATCAGGAATCATCAGCTCTTCAACAGTGTTCTACTTAATTTTACTTCTTATGTGCTACTTACGAGCTAATTTGCATATTGATACTGAAGGTCTTCAATTGACGCGCACCGAAGCTTACTCTACTAAGTAATGGTGTATGTTGATGTACTTTGTCTCTAGGGCTTCCAGAAGTCAATTGAAGGGGGATGCTCGGACATCATCAAGAACATTTCTAAAGGTATGTAAAGATGATGTGACAATGGCGTTCCATTTTGACCTTGGAACCAGTTGAGTTGGTTTTTTATTCATATCAATTATGCATCTTTCACGTATGTATGGGGTGTTAAATTACTTTTAACAGTTGAGCACTATACCTATTTGCTTTTAATGCCTATTAAAGGCAGAAAAGTAGTGATAAATTCCCACTCAAAGAAGCATTTTTCTCCGGTCTTTTTCATTTGAGGGCCTTAATATTTTTGGTTTGGTTCCTGGTTGAGTTTGTTTTACATTTGCTTAATTGGGTTTTGATTCTAGAGCATTCAATAAGGAATCAAGACTGTGTCTAGTTACTTGAATGGGGATGATTAATATCATTTGTGTTAAAACTTGGTAGGGACTCTGTGGATCTACCCGGTTCAAATTTAGATTAGTCGGCACCCAATGTGATGACTGGAAACCAGATGGTCAGGTCCAAAAAGGAAAAAACACAAGTGATATCATTCTGCAACCAGATTTCATTAGGGGTGGGCACGGTTCGGTTCGGTGCGGTTTCAAGGGGAAACCAAGTACCAAACCGGTTATTATAATTGGTTCGGTTTCTGTGGTTAAAATTTATAAAACCGGTTCTAACCGAACCATTCGGTTTCGGTTCTGGACCAAAAATCATGATGGGCCTTATTGCCATAGTTATTAAAGGCGCAAAAAGGCGCGCGACTAAGCGCCGGGCGCAGGCGGGCGCACCTTCTGCGCCTAGGTCTACCAAGGCGGGGAAAAGGCGCGCCTTTAGGCAAGGCGAGAGCCTTGAATATGTGCGCCTAAGGCTCCAAGCGCAGTCAAGTGCATATAGGTGTTAAAACTACGTAGTTTTGGCTTGTTTAGGGTTGAATAAAGTAAGGCCCCGCTAAAGAAGCAGTCGACTCTTTCTGCCAAGAAAATCGAAGGGAAACAAAATCGAAGAAGGAAGAAAGAAACTCCAACAGTCGGACTCCCTTCCGCCACCATCCCATCCTTCGGCGAACCTCCGGCGACCCTCCATCACCGCCGACGACTGCAAGACTTCCAGGTATGTTTTTTTTGTTGTTTCGTTTCTGCTCTTCTCTTCTTCTTCTCTCTTCTTTCTTCTCTTCTTTGCTGGTCTTCTTCTTCTGCTGTTCTTCTTCTTCTTCATCATCTGGTCTTCTTCTTCTTCTCTTCTTCAGCTGTTCTTCTTCATCTTTGTTGTTCTTCTTCTTTTGCTGCTGTTCTTCTTCTTCTCTTCTTCATTATTCTGCTCTTCTTCTGATTCTCTTCTTATTTTCTTTTCTTTTTTCTGCAGTCTGCCCTGCCGCTCTTATTCTTCTTCTTTCTGCAATTTTTTTTTCTGCGGTCTTTCTACTCTTCTTGTAAATTCATTTTTTTCATCATTAAAAAAAAATAGTTCCTGTTCCTGCTACTCTTTTTTTTTTTTTTTTTTGTCAGTGAGTAATTATGGTGTTGTGTATGACTATATTGCATATGCTGGTGTTGTGTATGACTATATTGATTTTTTAGTAAATTTTAAGCATTTTTGTGCGCCTTGTCGCTCGGGCGCGCGCCCGCCTTGCGCCTAGGCTCCAGGCACACCTTTTGCGCCTTGGTGCGCCTTGGGTTTTTAATAACTATGCTTATTGCTTGTTTGAGCTGATTAACATTATATGATTGATACTTTTTAGTTTAAAGCCCAATAATGTAAGTATTGGCTTGTTGGGCTTAAAATATAATTGATTAGACCATAACACAATACACTACCTAAAATTAAAATTAAAATATAAAATTATAAATTACAAATTAAATAAGGCATAAATAAATTTCAATTTAATTAAATTACATTACAATCTTCCAACTTAAGACAAATTAACATAAGATGATTTAGAAATTGAAAAACATATATTTCATTGCCAGCCTTGGTTGATTGAAGAAGATGCCATTGCAATTTTCCAACACAAGTTTAACATTCACTTGCTCAATAATGCATAATTCAAACACAATATAAAAACAAGGTAAGAAAAGAAAGAAAAAGGAAAATATTGTTACTTCAATAAGCATGACCCTTGGATCTGTAAGATAGAAGATAGAAACGTATATATCATGGCAGCTATCATAGCAAAACAAACCACAAATTATAATGCAAATAAGCACGCATGCTATCATCTGCTTGTATGTATCTCATCCAAATACATACAATAACACCATTTAATTTTCAAAAAGAACACATCAGATACTGTGATACAGAACAAATAATAAGTAGCAGCTGTAGAAAATTCCTTTTCCACAAAATAACAGTATTGGGTCGATACTAAGCGTTTCTGGCTTGAAGTCGATACTAATTAACACAGTCAAACCAACATATGACCTTCTCTTTACTGCCGTCAAGAATTAATCATAGTTCTCAATGCCGCAAAAGTTGAATGAAAGCACAAGAAATGAATAAATCAGTATAGATCATAGATCTAATCAAAAATGAAATCATATACTCAGATCTTGGATTAATCTTTGATCTGACCTTAAAGGAACTCGAACCCTTTAAGAGAGATGGAGAGATTCAGTTATTAGAGATGAGAGGTGAGACTGAGATCGATGAGAGAGGACGGAAAAAGGAGGTACCTGCGAAAATGGAGGATGAAGGAGGAGGGACGACGCGAGGAAGTGATGAACGGTCGGCGTCGAACTCGAACCCTAGACCAGGAGCGATGAAGAATGAAGGAGAAATGGAGAATGAATTTTGTTTGAAAAATGAAAGAGGGCTAGAGGCTGCGGGATAACATGTTAGGCTTTTTGATAAGAGAACCCTTAATCGAGGAACGATTAAGAACTCTTTCTTTCTACGAAAACGTAGGAACGTTGATTGTGTGAGAAAGGATGTGCGGCTAATCAACCCAACAAGCGTAATTGCTTGAAGAACTGAGAAGCTAAATAAGACGGGGGCTATTATACCCTTAGGTTACAATTAACCTAAGAACTCAATAGGGGAATTAAATTGATCAAGAACGAAAATTCAAGAACAATAAAATTCGGATGTAAAAGAAAACTCTCAAAGAGAATTCTTGAACAAAGTAAAAGCTTTCAATTAATCTTAAACTCAAAAATTGAATTTTAATGTTGTAATACACGCCTACATATAGGCTTAAAGTAAAATCCTAAATAATATAGGAATAAGAAAAGAAGTAATACCTAAGGAGAAAAGAATTACAATTTAGAAACTAAGAAGCCAAATAAGAAACAAACTTTAGAAACCAAATAGGAAACGAAATCAAGAAACCAATTTGAAAACTAATTAATTCACCCTTAAGCGACGGACACCAAAACAGAAAAGGAAAATGTGTGTTGCTGCTGCTGTACTGTGCCTGATCCTGCGAGCGTAGGGTTGCTCGTACCTGCCTTGCTCACACATGCTAGCTTTCCCGGACCCCCTGCTCTCCTTCTGTTCGCTCTTTTACCAGACACAACGAGACCGTCTTCTGCCCAACGACCTCGCCAGCACGCTGCTTGCCATAGCTCGCTAATAGTCGAGAAAATCCATTCACTAGCCTTCTTGTCTTCGACCTTGTCAATGGTCCAGTAAGTTGCACCATATCGTGACTTGCCCTAGGTAATCTCGTATCATCCTCCCCCTCTTGAAAAGGATTTGACCTCAAATCGAACATGTTATAGGGAGAGAGATCAGCAACATTGAAGGTAGCACTGACTCCATACTCGCCTGGAAGATCAATCTTGTAAGCATTGTCATTGACCCTCGCTAGCACTTGGAATGGTCCATCTCCTCGCGACTATAACTTCGATTTCCTCTGCTCGGGAAATCGCTCCTCCTGAAGTGAACCCACACATAATCTCCTGGCTTAAAAATCAATTGACGTCGCCCTCTATTCGTGGCCAATCTATTCTTCTCGCTAGTCTTCTCCGGTGCGGCCTTGGCTTTCTCGTGTATCTTTTTGACTAACTCAGCTTTAGCTCGACCATCTAACCCAGCTCGTTCTTTCACAGGTAATAGTAGCAGATCTAATGGAGTTGTAGGGTTGTACCTATATACGAGCTCAAATAGGGAATATCCGGTCGAGCTGTGTGTCGCTCGATTGTACGCAAACTCTACAATAGACAGGCAATCCTCCCAAGTCTTCAAATTATGTCCCACCACTGCTCGCAGTAATTGCCCCAAAACTCTATTCACGACCTCGGTTTGCCCATCAGTTTGTGGATGACAAGTTGTGGAGAACATCAACTTGGTCCCCAACTTTCCCCATAGTACTTTCCAAAAGTGGCTAAGGAATTTCACATCCCTATCACTGACTATACTCTTTAGAATGCCATGCAGTCGAACAACATTCTCAGAGAATAAGTTGGCGATATGAGTTGCATTGTCTGTCTTGTAACAAGCAAGGAAGTGCGCCATCTTAGAAAATCTGTCAACCACTACAAAAACTGAATTCCTTCCTCGCCTTATCCTCGGCAAACCCATTACAAAGTCCATGGATAGGTCAGTCCAACTTAGCCTTTTTACACTCGAGGCATCTCGCACATAATCTTTCTACATCTCGCCTCATATGCGACCAGTAAAAATGCTCCTTTAGTGTGCTCAAAGTCTTTTCTATCCCAAGGTGTCCCATCAATCCCCCTCCATGCGCTTCGAGCATAATTAATTCTCGTACCGAGCATGTAGGAATACATAACTGGCGACCACGAAATAGAAATCCATCCTGCCTGAAAAATTGGTCGCTGGATCCCTGCTCGCAACTAGCCCATGCTTCTCCAAACTCTGGGTCGTCTTTGTACAACTCCTGGATACGCTCGAACCCTAACACTTTGGTTGTCAGCGTGGATAAAAGATTGTACCTCCTCGATAAGGAATCCACGACGATGTTTTTCTTTCCCTTCTTGTATTAAACGACGTAAGGAAACATCTCAATAAATTCGACCCATTTGGCATATCTCTTGTTCAGCTTGCCTTGCCCCTTCAAGTATTTCAGATTCTTTTGGTGAGTGTGAATGACAAACTCTTTAACGAGCAAATAATGCTGTCAGGTATCTAAAGCTCGCACCAATGCATAGAGCTCCTTGTCGTAAGTGGAGTAGTTCAAGGTCGCTCCACTAAGCTTCTCGCTGAAGTATGCGATGGGTTGCTTGTCTTGTAGTAAAACAGCCCCAATGTCCACTCCACTTGCATCACATTCTATCTCAAAGGTTTTGGTGAAATTTGGTAGCTTCAATACTGGTGCCGAGCAAAGACTATCTTTTAGAGCTTGGAAAGACTTCTCCCGTTTCTCGCCCCACTTAAAACATACTCCTTTCTTTACGAGCTCATTCAAAGGTGCGGCCAAAGTATTGAAGTTCCTCACAAATCTCCTGTAGAACCCAACTAACCCATGAAAACTTCTCACCTCCGAGATGGATTTAGGTTGCGGCCACTCCTTGATCGCCTTGATCTTGCTCGCATCGACCTCAACTACTTTATCAGACACGACATACCCCAAAAAGATGACCTTGTCCATGTTAAAGTACACTTTTTGAAGTTGGCGTATAGCTGTGCTTCCCTCAACGCGAGCAGCACTTGCCTCAGATGCGCAACATGCTCGCTGATTTCTCGACTATATACCAGAATGTCATCAAAGTAAACTACCACAAATTTGCCATTGAAATTCTTCAGGACGTGATTCATCAACCTCATAAAAGTGCTCGGTGCATTGGATAGCCCAAACGGCATCACTCTCCATTCATATAACCCTTGTTTCGTCTTGAAGGCGGTCTTCCATTCATCGCCCTCCTTCATTCTTATCTGGTGATACCCGCTTTTGAGATCAACTTTGGAGAAAACCTTTGCCCCATATAACTCATTGAGCATATCATCCAAACGTCAGATAGGATGCCTATACTTGATGGTGATTTTGTTGATGGGTCTTGAATCACAACACATTCTCCATGATCCATCCTGCTTGGTAACCAAAATCACAGGTACTGCTCACAGACTTAAGCTCTCTTGAATCAACCCCTTGTCTAGTAGCTCGGCGACCTGTTTCTCTATCTCCTTTGCCTCCTCTAAACTGTACCTATATGCCGATCGATTAGGAATGACAGCTCCGGGTATCAGGTCGATCTGATGCTCGATTCCTCGAATAAGGGGTAGTCGTTTTGGTAACTCTTCGGGGACTATATCTTGGAACTCGCCTAGCAGGTTCTGTACTTCCAAGGGCAACTCGGCGACCTTCTGTGTAGCCAAGCATAAGTCCTTACAAACCAACATAACAAGGGGCTTGTTGCCTTTAGCTGATCTCATAATTTCCTTTGCCTTCGTGAGGAAGTTGAGCTTTGTTTCTTTCTGCTCGGTAGGAACTGTAGCGACCTCCATTCTCTGCTCGCTTTCTCCTTGTTGTCGAATCTCCCGTATGCCCTTCTCAATCCTCTTTTGGTCCTCGCGAATCTGAGTGGGGGTGAGAGGGGTCAAAACCAACTTCGTTCCATCCCTCTCTAGCAAGTACTTATTTGTAAACCCATCATGAATAACTCGTCGATCAAACTGCCATGGTTGACCTAATAGGATGTATCCTGCATGCATAGGAACCACATCACATCACATCTCATCTCACCTCATCTACATCTCCTAATAGAAAAAGGTACGACAACCTGCTTTGTCACCCTGACCTCTCCAGAATCATTAAGCCATTGCAATTTATATGGCTTTGGATGTGTAGACACCCCATTTTTGACCCCCGGCGAATTAGGGTTTCTACCGGGGAATTTCTACTCAGGAAAGAATTAAAAGTAACATTGAATGAAGATGTTACTTACATTCAAATGACATGAAAGTTTAATTGTTGCATGATTCATATCATTAATGCAACTTTAAACA
>JAOWAN010047179.1:0-14234 GCA_028566635.1 Lobelia cardinalis
AATCGAACCCTGCACACTACCGCGCTGAGCCCTATCCGCCCTCCCCTTTGCCACTGCGCCATATGCCCTGGGGGCAAGTTATGACAGTAAAATATGTATTAAGTGTGCACATAATATATTATATATAAATTATATATTAAATGTTATCTTATGATTTGGCTCAACTAAAGTGATCTATTCAGTTAAGTTTATTTGGTTCAACTAAAGTGATCTATTCAGTTAAGTTATTTGGGCTTATGATATCTTATTAAGTGTAGCACAGTATTGTATAGATACTCTAAAGTCCTAATCCTAATCTGTGATGGGTTGAGTAGGGTTTAGAAAACCTACAGGGTTGAGAATTTCTATAGACTTTAAAAATCCTACAACTATATATATGATTATGGTCCCCTGGTGAGTAGTACGTTAAATTTCTAATTTTCATTCGTTAGAAATTGCTAGAGACTACTGAATCATCTGAAAGATCTAACCCAAAGATCAAATCTGTGATAGTTGTTCTTCTACGATGGATTCAGGTACGCTTTCGTTTTCGTTTTGGTATTTTGATAATTGATATGAAGCTTATAAAATTAAGATTTATTTTTATAATTGGTATCAGAGCTACCTTCATATTGATTATTGAGATTAAATTTTTTTGATTAATCTTTTATTTAATCTTTCGAATTATTTTGGATGCGCCAGTAATCGCTTTGATTTGATATTGTTAGCTATGTTAGTACAAATAATCAAGACTGAAACGAAAGAAAGGAAATCGTATGAGATAAAATGAAATATCGAAGGATCTCGTAGTATCTACGATTTCCTTAAAGTGTATTTCCGCCCTCCGGTGCTTTCGAATTAACGGGACGAAATCGCCTCCCAGGACTCCTTCGCAAACACGCCGGTGAAGCACGTACCGGTAGTGCACAACAACAAGAACTGTCGTAGGGAATGTGAGCAATCAGGTAGAGAGAAGAAGAGAGGCGAGAATATTTTCTGTGTGTCTTTTTCTTGGCTCTCCCAGCTCCTTTATACACACTGCATGTCAAATAATTGCCATTAAGTAGTGTTTAATGGGCTGTTACAGATTTAGAGTTAAAACCAATCTTAATGAAATTTAATTGCATCAGTTTTGGTTTTTTCAAATTCAAAATCTGCTGGAGCTTTGCCAAAAGACTATTGACCATGATGCCAAGATCACACACGCGCGAGCTGAGCCAGCCGGACGGTGGCGGCGGCGCGCGCGTTAAGTAAGTCCTCACCCTCTACAAAACTTGGATGCCCCTAAGGGCACGCCCTTAGATCCAATACAATTAGATATAAACAACCCTTAACATTGGTTTTCTCTCAATACGGGATAAATCCCAAAATTTATTTTCACGAACCATATTTTCACGGTCAATTTCGACATTCACCCGATTGGTATTTTTGTCTGTTTGACCAATCAACATGTAGCCCCCACATTGGAATCTACGTGACACGTCAGACCCCCTTAAACATGAAGTGGGATCCATGGTTCTCTTGGCTCAAAGATGGGTTATAACTCATATTTTTCCAACAATCCCCCACATGAATGACCAAATTGGTCTTTCACAATCTAATCGCATCAAGGGAGGTAGCCATAGGCTTTGAACCGTCTTTAGTGATACATCATCGGGTATGCAGGCTAACTAGTGTGCAAAATGCCTTGAACTGTTCACATTTACTCGCATATCGAGACAATGATGCCCACACAATTAGATTATTTTCTCGTTGTTCTAAATATCGTGCTCATATGGCCCTTAAGCACTGCCTGATTCATGAGCGCTTCAGAGAATTCAGCCTTTCAATTCTCTTAGAACCGGCCCAGTTCCACTCATATAGGTAAGCTCATTGGTAATACCTTCCCGTACCAGAGCTTATTAAGAAATGTCTCATCCTCTCACTTAATTTACCAATCATCAATTCTCAATTTTCGTCATAGGAATGAACAGGAAATAATATTTCCTAAGTGATGCAACACTATCTGTACATAAGTAGGTTGTCCCTTTTGAACCTAGTTCTTGAGATCTCCAGTCATCTAGGTTGGGTTTCCTCTATTACAAATTTAATTAATAGGCTTTAAGCCCATTCCTCTCGACGAACTTTACACTTGCTCTCTCGGTAGTCCTTTTGTCAGCGGATCCGCTAAGTTCTCCCTAGATTTGACATAATCGATCGATATTATACTGCTTGAGAGCAATTATTTAATGGTGTTATGTCTACGGCGTATATACCGAGAATTTCCATTGTACATGCTATTATTGTTGGTCCCACTAAATGAATTTTCTCTTTAAAAACAGATTACCTATTAAAATTCTCACACTTGAATTAACGAAGGGGTTTTAGTGCAACGGAAGACTAAATGAATTTTGCTTCGTAAAGATTCTGTTTAAAGATATGTTTATAAAATCATGCTCAGTCGGAAGCCTTTGTGAAAAACAGAGTTATCTGATCCTGAGAATTCGAGTTTGCCAAGCAGATAATGAAGTAATCAAAATATAAAGGAAATTGCTGAAATGTAAAGCACACAGAATATATAAAGGTTCACCAACTAACTGGCTAATCCTCTACCAAACTGGTCAGACTTGGATTTGTGAGAGAGATCCACTATTGTCCTATTCTTTTACAAGTGTCAGCCAACAGCAAACTTGGTCTGCTGGCCTTTACAAGAAATGTAAGAACAATCGAAACACTTAAAACAATTACAGCAAGCAGATTGACCGGTGTTTTTGTGAGTGTGTGCAGCTAAGTGTATACATTCACGTGTGTATTTACAATTCATCAAACAGCCTCCTAGGTTCTTAGTGTGTGGGAGGCTTTCCTAAGTGTTTGATGATTACAACAAAATACTAGTGAATTTTGGCTGGTAATAACAAGGGTTGGATTTATAAATTTCTTAATCTCTCCAAGTGATCTGAATGCAGAAGTATAATGACTTAAGATTCAAATCTCTTGTGGGCAGAGTGTTGGCAGCTTCAGAACTTCAATAAAATTGCAAGTTGGGAGATCCTCCTCTATTTATAGGCGTATTTTGAACTTCGAAGGACTTCAAAGGATCTGTCAGAGGATACGTGTCGAAGGCTGACTTGGTTTGTTACGTGTTCAGTACTATGATTTGTCTCTTTTGATCTGTCCAACGTTGTAGCACAATCCTGTCTGCCATCATCCTCGTACTGACTTCATAGGCGATGAAAAGTGTCTTTGTAGCCGTTGTCCTTTGAATAAATTTGAATTTGAATCTTGGAAGCAACGAAAGAGGGATTGAAATCTGATCGTTGGAGATTTCTGAACGGAGCACTTCAGTCAGCAGCCTTCATACTAAGTCTTCTGATGAACGGAACACTTCACAATTGAAGTCTTCCGACAGATACCTTTAGCTTGTAAATTTACTGCTTTACCCTTGAGATAACTTTTGAAACGAATACTTCCTGTTACACAGCCATAAAAAAACTTGTTTGTTAGTAGTAAGTTGTTAAATGTCCATTTATATTGATTGGTTTGAATACGCGATAAATAGACATTTATATTAAAAATATTTTGAGGCAATTAATCAAATCTAAGAAAGAATAAATCCTAACAATACTAAAAGATCTAATGGATCTATACAAAAGCATTCAATTCATATGTATACTAATTAAGAACATTCATTTTGCAATAGATCTACAAGAACATTCAACATGATGATAGACTAGAGATCTACATTTTTAATATTTAATTTTACAATAAATGAGAAAATGGATTACATAAGTATGAATATGAGAAATTACCTACTCCTAAGGGGTCTTTCTTAGGGGGGAAGCAAGAGGGAGATGAATCAAGCCTTCAAGATCCAATCATCTCTCTTCAATGTGTAGAGAATCAAAGTGATGAAGATGGATAGTGATTGTGTATGAGATGATTTTAAGAATTGTAGATGAATTAGAATAGAGATTGGATGGGGATTTTTTGTGAGAATCGAAGGATTTGGGTTTTAATTCCCAATTGATCTCTATCTCGGTCTCTCTATTTTACCAAGAGACACTCACAAAGAGTCTCTCCTTCTCTCAATCTCTTCCAACCTCTTTAATGTGGCTTATAAGGGTAGTATTTATAGGTCAAGGGTAAAAACCCTAAAGAATGGCTTCCTGACGTCCTACAAAGATCAAAATGCCCTGGGAGGGTCCCCAAAAATGACTCAAATTAAATGCCCTTGCAAAATTGGGGTGAAACCAAAAAATAGTGCTTTTGGACCGTTGCGGTCCAGAAGGCCTGATCCCTTCTTTTCGCTTTTTTGCTCCTTTTTTGGCCGGGCTTAGTGGTTTCCACTTGGATTTTTTAGAGATTAGGAGGCCTTGGTCCTCCTTAATCATGCTTGGTTGGTGCTTTGTCCCCTTGGATCACCTCCTTTGCTTAACCTCCAAGTTTGTGTCCCAAGCCTACAAAATAAAATGTAACATTTGGTGATCATGCCTAAAAAATACAATTTTGGGCAAATTAAAGCATTTTGTTATGCCATATGCGACATAATGTGGTGTTTGCCTATTAATTTATAATTAATTATATGTAATTATATCATAAATTAAGGGTCAAAAAATGGGATGTCTATAGGCATAATCTAAGGTCCAGTGGGAGTTTTCTGCATATGTTTATTTTACTTTTGATTTTTCTTTGAGGAGCAGCCAAAAGGTTATGAGGAGCTAGCATACATGTAGGCTGATATCACTCAGGATTTAAGATTACATGCTCACATATCGAAGTTGGTTTAAAGAGAGATCAATTGATACTCCAATTTCGATTATAATGTATGCCCAAATATTTTTGGAAATTTTTTTAAAAAATTATCACATGGCTGCTAAACAGATTAAGATAATGAAAGATCGACCAATTAAGTTATTTTGTGACAATAAAGTAGCGGTGAATATTTAGAATGGTCATATTTTTGGAAAGCACATTCGGACAAACTCCAATGATTAACACCCAAGGTCTTTCTTGAGCACATTACTCAAATGAGTGTTTTGTCGACTAAAGATATATATCGATTTAGTGGGAGTTAATTTGTTCTTTATGGACATTTGATTATTACTGCTGCAGTATAAAGTATCAAGTTTAAGATATCAATTTTCAAGTTTTAGTTGTGCTTATATTCTGATTTACTGTTCAGTTAATCTCAGTAAAGTATAAATAGGATCACTTGAAAATAGGCATGTTAAAGAGCACATTACTTGAAATTTCAATGTTGTCCATCCACACTTAATTAATTGATCCATGTCGTTTAATTATATTGATATATGTGACCACTGATAGATATTTTAGTTGCGATAAGTGCAACAAAAGTCCATTTGATCCTATGTTGGTGTAATTAATGGACCGAATTGTCAAGATGATTTTGTGATGGCAAAATTGGAGCACTCATAAAGTTTTGGTTCAATATACAATTATAAGGTATTGTATAATATATAGTACAAGCGGAGATTGTAAGATCTATCAAGTGTGGACATAATATATTATATATAAATTGTATATTAAGTGCTATCTTATAGTTTGGCCCAACTAAAGTGATCTATTCAGTTAATTTTATTTTGGCTTGTGGCATCTTATTAAGTGTGGTCCAGTATTGTACAGATACTCTAATGTCCTTATCCTATTCTGTGATAGATTGAGTAAGGTTTAGGAAACCTACAGGATTGAGGATTCCTATAGATTTTAGGAATTCTACAACAAAATATATATATAATTATGGTCCCCTGGTGAGCAGTACGTTAAATTTCTAATTCTCCATTTATTATAAATTGCTAGAGACTACTCAATCATACGGAATATCTAACCCAAAGATCAAATCTGTGGTAGCTGTTCTTCGACAATGGATTCAGTTACGTTTTCGTTTTCGTTTCGGCATCTCAATAATTGATATGAAGCTTATGGATTAAGATTTATTCTTACAATGACATCTACAAGCGAATATCTATAGTTAAAAGGTACAAAATGGACTCTCTCTTTCTTGGAAAAATAGATTTTTTTTTTACTTACCGATATCAAATACTATGTTCTTACTAATTCAGTTCGATCAGGATTGTGCATCTAACATTGATGGCTGAGTCTTCCAACCAGAATTTTTTGCGTACTTGAAACTTGAACTCGAAAGTTCACTTAAGCAAATTCAAGTCGCTTACCACTTACACCAATCCCGTTGATTGGAAAAGATAGATGGAGTACAAATTTATCATGTTTTCCTTACAAATCATATATTGCAATTATATATAAAAATAAAGATTAAATAAATTTTTGGTCTCTGAACCATCAGTGTTAAGATCAGGGGGCGGAACCAGGAATTTTTTGAACGGGACGAAATATTACGGGAGTTCAGGAACAGTCCCCCTCGATTTTTTTTTTGGGTATTAATAGGCTTACTTCTTATATATTTATAAGAATATTCACACAAAGTAATATAAATATGAAAAATATATAGAAATTAAGAAGTTTGAAATTATTACACAAAAGTTAAATTACATAAAAAGTTGTAATTATTTAAGCTGTGTCCGACGATTTTTCACTGAATAGAAATCATCTATAATTGACTCCGTACTGAAAGATATCTTGGGACTTCTGTTGAAGAATTGGGGACTGATCTTAGTAGTTTGGGTGAAAATAAGGAGAGGGGGAGCTAAATGAAAAAATCTAAAAATAACTAAAAAAAAAAAAAAATCTCTCTAAACCCTCAAGTTTTAACATCGAACTTGACGTAAAGGGACCTAAGTCTTAACATTCGAAAATTGTAAATTTCTACTTCATCCTCCTTGAATTCTTATATACACCCACGAGACCAAATCTAATCCAAACACAAATTGCCATTTTGAAACCCAATCCGTCATTTTGCAATTTGCCATTAATCAATCAATGAATCTTCTTAAATTTTCCCCTTAAAAAAAATTATTTTCTATTCTTGACAAATTAATTAATTCTCTTACGTATGTAGCTCCAAGTTTTACTCCACTACGTACTGATCTTCTCTTCCCTTCTTCACCACCAACTGCCCGTCCATCCGTCCATCCATCCATCCATCCTCTCTCTCTCTCTCTCTCTCTCTCTCTCTCTCTCTCTCTCTCTCTCTCTCTCTCTCTCTCTCTCTCTCTCTCTCCTGGGCGCTCCCTGCCCAACTAGCTTTAAGGAAAAGCACCCAAAAAAACAAACACGGATTTGAAGAAGAAGAAGAATTACAATTACGTACGAATTAATAGTCCTTGTACATATAGAAGAAGATGGAGAACGCCATTATTGGTGTCACTGTACGGTTGTCTCCACCGCCCAAACCCAGAAAGCACACCAAACCACCCAAGGCTGTGGATGAAGATCTCTACAAGATCTCGTCGGAGTTCCTCCGTGCTAAAAAGCCCAAAAGGGTAGTCTATAACTTGAAAGTTGAAATTCTCTGTTGTAAAAGGAAATTTATATTGAAAATAAGTTTATTTATAATTATTTATTTTTTATTTAAAAGGGTATAATTTTTTTTTATAAAATTATTTTAGTTACAAAATTTTATATATTAAATTACGCATTTGTGTGCTTTACAAATAACTGCTTCCAAATTTTATCAGAACCATTTAAAATGTGACCGTAAATTTTAAATTAACTTTGAATTCTAATTAGTTTATTAGTAGGACATGTATCATTTTTTGTGAGTTATGTGACAGAAGATGAAACACAATTAAAGATAGAACATTTAATTGAATTTAGTGCCTAGATTTTATAGAAAAATTGTGGTTTGCAAAATGTATGAATAATCTTCACTTTTAGTTAAAATTTTAGCAATCGACGCAATGCCCATTTTCATAGAGTAGTGTACCCACGTGTTGAAACTTTTCCATTGATCAGTTCAGCCGTTCCGTTCCTGTAGACAATTGTGACTGGTTAACAAACTTTAAGGTACGAATTATTTTTAAATTCTAATTTAAGTAGATTGGTGCATGCAGCCAACAAAAAAAATTCGAAAATTTATTTCTATATATAGCAAAGGCTAGCTTGTTTGGGTTTCGGGTGGCCGTGTTCTGTCTTTATTCTGGCATATAATATTTGAGCGAGCCTCTTTTTAATATTTTTCCGATTAATAAATAAAAAAAACATGCAATTGTAAACAAAGGCTTTTCCTCAATTTATTCACTTCCAAAATATCCTTAAGAGCTTATCAAAGAAAATGAAGGATGAAGGGCCCTAATACACAGCTGGGCCAGCAATTCTTCTATTTTCTTTGATTTTTTTTTGTTTTTTTTATTTTTTTTGTTAATTGATATGAATTACTTATAATTTGATTTGATTTTTCATCTATGTTATTTTTATTTTGCTTTAATTTTACGCATTCTTCATGAAATTATTTCTTTAGAATCATTTTTTTTTTTTAAGTAGTGTTTAATTCTTTGAATTTCTTGTACAATGATGCAAATAACATAAAATTAATTTCAATTATTCATACGAAACATTCTTAGGTTTCTTTATAACAAAAAAAACAAAAAAAAAAAAAATCAAAGAAAATGGAAGAATTGGTGGCCCAGCTGTGTATTAGGCACAACTGGTGCCCTTCATCCGAAAAGGATATGAATAGGCAAAATTAATTTGGATCAGTTGGTTCTCCCGCAATTGGTTCTAATCTGGCCATTTGAGCCAGTGAGTGGGCTAAGGTTTCCCATTTTAACCATGGCATTGGCAAAGTCGGTCCGAAAAGTGGCGGAATTAGACCTATATCTTCGAACTTGAGCATCAGTAGATCCTCCGTTAAAGAGTTGTTGGTCCGAGTGCAGCAGACCCCTTTGGCTCATCAAGTTTACAAAGTATGCATTATCAAAAGTCGTCGGAGAAATATTGTCTAGAGGAGCGAGATTGTTGTCACCGCCACTTTGAGGGCAGTTTGCCCTCAGTGATGTCGCGAATGATCCATTTATGTTGGCATCATTGTATATGTGTGCCCGGAACACTGTGCACCTAGCTTGACCGATGGTGTGGCCTCCTACAATTAGTTAAATAAAATTCATAATTAATTAAGTTTATTAACTAATTATAACATGCATATATATATATATATATCATATCATATCATATGATCAGGCCATGCAGACAATATATAAGAAGATAGATCAGAGTAGCACGCACGTGCATGATCTTTACCAAGTACTGTAGGTGAGAGACTACTCTTTTAATTATACCCAATCCAATGTGGGATTCAGTCTCAATCAATAGCAATAGTATACCTGAGAGTGCGACCATTTCATTGGTAGTGAAACCTTTGTTAGAGAAGGAAGTAATGAGAGCGCTAAGATTCATACTAGGAGCTGGGATCATGGAATTCGCACCGCTCAAACTAGCAGTTGTTGAATCCCTTCTCCCAAACATGACATTCCAACTCGGGCCGCCCAACTGATCAAAATTAAGTCGTGATATATATATATATATTGATCGATCAATTTGTTAAAAAAATAATAATAATAATAATAATAATAATAATAGGCCTTACGATCTAACTTAAAAATTTTGCAATACTTACAGCGACAACTGAGTCACGAGCAGCAGCTGAAAGTATATCAGCGCAAGAAACGATTCCGGGGCATGAAGCTTCAAGTTGAGTCTTTATTGTATTTATCACATTGAATCCTCTCAAGGAATTGGCATTAGGGCCGGCAGTTTGCTCTCCGGTGAAGCTCGAGTTGTCATTCAGCAACACCGATGCATCACATCCCTGCATGTTCAGCTAGCGACATTAATATATAATTAATTACGAATTTATATTTCAGACTTTTCCGAGTAAAAATTTACTAATTAATATAGGGTATACTAATCCATGCTCCGTCTAGAAACCGCAATATTCTTGTAATCGAGTTTTTGGATTTTTTTTTTTTTTTTTATATTAAATCAATGTGATTTGAGAATTATAAAGTGTACCTAACACAACAAAAACAAAAATGAGTAAAGATGTTTCCAAATTAATCTCAGCTAAACTTAATTTGTCAACTGTACGTCACCTTTAGACTTGAGGAGAGCAAATATGTAGTGAGAAATTAATTAAACAAAAATGGTTAGTTGTGTAACAATTATAATGTACGAAATCTGCGAGTGTATATATATATATATATATAGTTAAATTCTATGATAAAAATCGATCGAGCAACGTGTTATGGTACGAGCACATGATGCGATGTTGATGATCACGAGGATATGATTATATATGGCAAATTAATATATATATATATATATATATATATATATATAATGAAGGCTGGCTGGCTAGGGGTACGTAGCGAATTAATTAGAGACTTGCTTGAACAAAACAATCGTGGAAGTGAAGACGAAGCAAAGAAGCTCCCATTCTACGTTCACTTGAAACGGCATTGTTAATGGCGGCTCTGATTATACTGCTAGCTCTCGGGCAGGAGGTCGCATAAAAGTTAGCTGATAATTGAGCGGAAGCTATCCCAACGTACATGCAAAGTAGGGCAAAAATTGAGAGCCTAAACAACAAAGAAGAAGAAGAAGAGGAAACCATGATGAGAGGAAAAATATGATGGAGAGAATTAATATTGAAGGGGAAGGAAGGAAGAAGAAGTACGAAGCAGGTGTTTGTTTAGTGCTTAATTAATTAGTAGTGACGGGTGGTGGATTTACCTTTTATTTATAGCCGGAAGTTAGATATATTATATTTAATTAAAATATTAAATTCAGGTCATTATTTAATTAATTAATTAGAAGGTTCTCTTAATTAGCCTCCCCCAAACCCTACAAGAATATTAATAGTAATAGTAGACTTTTGCTTCTTTCAACGGACGACTTTTTATCCATTCTCCTTTTTGCCACTGTGATTGTTTTTTTCAAACGTTACTAACATATAACTTGTACTACTTTATATATATTCTACATTAAAAAGTTAATAATTTTATTTTCTAAAAATAAATATAAATTAAGAAAATTTGATATCAAATATTGGTCAAATTGACCACGAGAAAAAAAAAATATATAACTCTTCAAATTGGATGGCCGGAGTAGATTCCAAAAAAAAACCTTCCCATTTGATTCTTTTTTTTTATCAATTAGTTTAACATATATTTATTATATTTTAAACTTCAAAGAAGTCACATCAAACTATTATCAGATAAATAAGTATTCCAAGATAAGTGTCTTATTTTTTCAAAAAGCACTCATAACTAATTTACTTATACAAGACACTTTATTTTTATTTATTTTTTTTAAAAAGGGTGAGTAATTACTATTTTTATACTTTTATAATATCAACTAAATTTTTCTAAATTAATTAATCAAAGTTTAAATTTAATTAGCAAAACGTAAAATTCAAATGGATAGATTGTTTAGAAAAGAAGGGAGGGAGGGAGGGAGTCAGGAGAGAGAGTATTATATGTAATTGGTAAAATGAAAATGTGGCCGTCCAAATTAATTAATTAATAAAATAATTAATCGAGAATTATACAGAAGCAATGACATAATCAAAATCTCTTCCACATCTTTATTATATTGCGTTGCTAGCTAGGTACGAAGGAAGCTGTCGAGAGACCAATTTTTATCTTGGTGTAATGCATGTAGTAGTAGTAGTAGTAGTAGTAGTAGTAGTATAGTATATAATTATAGTATATAGCTTTAACTATTTACCCTTACATTACTACTGTCAAACATTTTTCTTACTTCATTTTTTACTGCCAATGAGTAGCTAGTGAATCATTTTCTTACTTCACTTCTTACTCCCAATGATTATTAGTCCGTGTCTTCTGTTCCAGATAATATTTTATTTTGTCTTATTTTTTTAAATTTTATTTTAACCGTTTAAAAAATAATTCTCAACTTTTAAACTATAATTTGTTAGTTAATTTTTAGAATACGTATTATTTTTAAAAGCCATGTAATTAATAGAAAATGAGACATGCACCACTTGGAGTAAAAAAATCCAAATTCCATATGATGATGATGTCTTAGTCTACAAGAAATTGTCAAGTGAAATGAAATACTATATATATAGGGTGATCATTTTATTCGATTTATCTTGAACATATGAAATGGTCGGTTTAGGGTTAACTTGTACATATTTTGCATCGGTACCAGTTATGCAAAAGATGAATTTATGCTTGGATCACGAAGGATATATCGGGTCAGATCGTGACAGACGGTACTGTTTATCAGATGGTACTGTTCATCAGATAAAGTAGATGAGATATATGAGTTTTCTTGTAAAAAGTCAATTTTGCCCTTTGATAGTTGTAAAAGATGATGTGATATTTATAATATTTAATTATGAAAAAGTAAATGAAAAGTGTGATATGATATAATATAAGGAAATAGATGTAGGGGTAATAGATGGAAAGTAATATTATTGTATGATGATATGTGAGTATGATATAGTCTTCGTGATCGCAGACGAAAACAAACGGTCGTATAGATCGTATGGCCGTATGACACCATATGACATTCGTGATCCAAACTTTATTATAGGCACGCGTCGTTATGTTTTGACCAAATCACGGTTGACCCCTAGATAGATAGATAGATAGATAGATAGATAGATGGATGTAAACCATTTTGGTTTCGGGTTGGGTTGGGTTGGCTTGGTTTTTAGATATTTTTATTCGATGGATGCATAATTTGGCCTAATAATAGAATTTCGTTTTTCTGTCCAAGTGGTTCAAAATTATTGTATTTTAATTTAATTAAAATTTTAATATTATTTTTTAAACGATTGAAATGAATTGATCAGATGTAGTTGGTGTGCCTAAATACTCGAAAATCAGCGACTAAATCATATGATTATTTTTCAGCCTTAAAAAGTCCTTGATTCCTCTTTCGCTATCATCCTAGTCCTAGCTAGCTAGCTTGTTTACTTTTTTTTTTTATTTTCTTTTAATTTCCGGGTTAGGTACTTGTGTACGTAGGCATATATGTATGTATGTATGTATGTATGTATGATCATGAGCTGGTCAATCCTCGGATTTCAAAATTAACGATTGGATCGATAGCAGTTGGTATACGGAGCTCCCAAGAGCTCCTAGCAAGGAGCTCCCTTTTTTTACATAAAATGAATATTTAATGTTGAAAAATGAATATTGATTATAAACGTTAAATTAAATGAATAACACAATTATGTAAAATGAACAGAATATTGAACTAAATGAACACTATCATACAACAGAAAATCAAAAATAATAATAAAAATATTATAAATGAACATTTAGTTATAAAAAATGAACATTCATTTAATGGGAGCTCCTTAATAGGAGCTCCTAGGAGCTCAGTATAAATTGCCGATCGATAGTGATATTTAGAAATGAAATTTTCCACTCGTATACTTCAATATTTGCATGCTCAAGATTGGTCGTAAAGCATGCTCAAGATTATTACCTAATCCGGATTTTAAAGTGGAATATTACTTAATTTGACATTTACTTCAAAGATTGGTAATTAAAGCACCGGCAGTAGCATCTGCCTTCCAGGCAATGAAGAAATATCCTTTTTTTTTTTTTTTTAAATTTCTGCGCGCACTACTTGTGTTAGAAATAGTATGTTGTAGTATCTAATTAATTTGAATGAAGTAATTATTGAAACACGAAGGAGTTGATCATTTTCAAAAGACTTCCAGAAGAAAATTAAAAACTAGAAAAATGATCGTCAAAAAATTTAAGATCCAAAAGCAAAATGTTAACTTTGCACTACGTACGTACTCCATAAAGTAGGTCGTTGCAAATCCAAAGTCACCGCGAAGCCGGTGACCTGTCTGGCAACTGTCGGGGCCGTGGATGTTAGAATGTCTCGCAAATTATAAAGGGTGTCTAATAGTTCCTCTACTTTGGACTTAGTCAATTTTGGTCCAAGTTTGAAAAAAGGGGCCGATTTTGGTTCTGCCGTTAGTCAATCGTTAATTTTGACTGTTAAACGTCACGTGCTTGTCACATGTCCACACTTGGGGGGGGGGGGCAATTATGGAAATATATAATACAGGGACCAAAAATGAGACTCTCACGACACACACACCCACACACACACACGGTTCACAAAACACACACACAGTCAGTTTACAAAACATGCACACACACATAATGCTTACAAACACACACACACACGTCGAAATCTGGGTTCGAACAATGGAGGTCACCACAGGGACTTAGGGTTGAATGAAAAGACCATGGCTTTTAAATCGAGCTGCGGGAGTCCATCTCTCCAGATCTGGGTTCTCTCTCTCTCTCTCTCTCTCTCGCTCTCTCTCTCTCTCTCTCTCGCGC